>CM068724.1:19898496-20080300 GCA_035079005.1 Fraxinus americana
GGATTCATGAAGTCATTATGGTTTAGAAAACTTTCCAATTCCTTGATATATATATATATATATATATACACACACACACATATTTTGGCAGCTTAACAAAAATTTAAGGGTTCCATGCTTTCATTTTTATTTATTTATTCAGCAGGAGCTATTATATTCATTCAAATGTCAAATATGACCAAATAAAAGCGGAAACACATCCAAACGTTTTAGCGAAAGTGTTTATAAACTATTTAAATTATAAATAATAGAAATTAGTGAATATGTGGACAGTACTTGTGTGGATAAAAAGTGACTAGAGTATTTACATGAGCCAAACTTTGATATGCACACAGCTTTAAAATAACGAAGGGACCAAAGCCTCGATAAAAAATGGGGGCATAGAGAACTGCGCGAGGGGCACCGGATTTATGAAGTCCGAAAATACCTTTTCACATTATTATTGTCATTATCCATTCATAATTATACTTTTAAATGTGTATTTTGTAGTTTGCTCTGCCTCATCGGGTTTGTTGTCTGTGTTTGAATTTTAGGGAGTTTTAGGAATAGAAGGACAGAAAGGGGAAGAGATGGCAGCAAATGGAAAGGGGATAAAGCCTGCTTTTCCTGATGACATCATCAATCGGTTATTGACATCCCGGTCTCACAGGGACGGGCGGCAGGTGCAGATGTCGGAGAAAGAGATCCACACTCTCTGTACTACCTCGCGTAAAATCTTTCTTTCACAGCCTAATTTCCTTGAGCTTGAAGCTCCTGTAAAGATTTGTGGCAACATTCATGGTCAGTACAGAGATCTTTTAAGGCTTTTCGAATTTGGGGGATTCCCTCCAGAGGCCAATTATTTGTTCTTAGGCGGATATGTGGACTATGGCAAACAGAGTATAGAAACAATATGCCTTCTTCTTGCCTACAAAATTAAATATCCCGAAAATTTCTTTCTTTTAAGAGGAAATCATGAATGTGCTTCTATTAATAGGATATATGGATTCTATGACGAATGTAAACGTCGCTACAATGTGAGACTATGGAAAGCCTTTACTGACTGTTTTAACTGCCTTCCGGTGGCTGCTCTTATTGATGAGAAAATATTCTGCATGCATGGTGGTCTTTCTCCTGATCTAATTAACTTTGATCAAATAAGGACTATGCCTCGTCCAACTGCTGTTCCCAAGTATGGTTTGCTTTGCGACTTACTTTGGTCGGATCCTGTCGAAGGAAAAGGTTGGGGGATGAGCGATAGGGGGGTCTCATTCACTTTCGGTTCGGATAGGGTAACTGAATTCCTAATAAAGCATGATTTAGACCTTGTATGTCGTGGTCATCAGTGCGTGGAAGATGGATATGAATTTTTTGCTGAGAAACAGCTAGTTACAATATTTTCTGCTCCCAACTTTCGTGGTGAATTCGATAATGCCTGTGCAATTATGAGCGTTGATGATAATTTGATGTGTACGTTTCAGATCCTGAAACCAGCCAATAGAAAATATCGGTTTTTACGAAGTGAAATTTGATTACAACAGTTTCAGTTCTACAAGATGTCCTTCCATTTGCTGTGCCTGAGAAGATTATAGCTTCTAAACTCAGGGCATGCATTTTATACACTTTAGACTATGTAATTTGGAGGCAAATATGCTATGCTGAGGCAGTCCGACTTGCCACATTGTTTTTTGTACCTGTTCTTGTTAATTTTTAGTTTGCAATTTATGATTCTGACTATGTAAGTACTGGTTTATGTAAAACGTGAAGCAACTGTTATTGACAGCCTTGCAAAGTTGCCTTTCCTAGAAAACGTTTTTATTGAATCCTTGCATCGTTTCTTCGACCTAAATTATTCTATTTTCCGTGTCCCGTCACATGGCTTCAACACACACTATTTCGTTTTTTTGAGTAAATCTGAAAAGTTTTCTTAAAGCATATGACGGTTAAAGGTTCTCACAACCAGTGTAAGGAGGCTGTTGGCGGCAGCCTGTGGTAAGTTCACATTTTTGCCAGAGGCTAGAGTGGCCTCGACGACAATGGTTAGATGCTGGGAATCCCAAACTTGCTCCTCCTCTTCTTGGTAATGTGGCGTGTACTTAATGTTTGGTTTATACTTGTTCCAGCCTTGCCCAAAATTTCGGGTTGCTACACTGCTCATTTTACATGGGGTAGGAAGCACGTAGAAATACTTATTTAAGTCGGCGGCAGGGCCAACTCTGAAAGTTTTGAGGCACTAGACGATAAATTATCATGAGACCTTACACGTAAATTTTTTTTAAAAGTATATTAGCATCAAACATGATCAAAAGAAATAATTTCTCGTGATGAGGAACATTATACCTTTGGTACACACCATTTATTTTGTCCGAGAAATACTTTTCATGTTCAAGAAATATAATATAAAGGATTTTAGGAAACCATTAAGGTATGGGAGTGGTGACTACTTTTTATTGTCCAAAATATTCTATATTTAAAAATAAAAATTTCGAAAGCAACAATCACAACATGAATTGCACTACATTATTGGGTAGGGAGACACATTATTTGCACCACTACATATATTTTTAAGAAAATTTCACAAATAAATAACTTTTTGGGCTTTCAAAACTTTGAGGCCCCCTTATATCATGGGGCCCAAGGCCACTGCCTTGGTGGCCTTGGGCTAGAATGGGGTCTGGTTGGCGGACATGAGATTGTGAACACCTTTTTAACAGATAATATCAGAGAAGCAGTCCACTTATTTCTCATGTAATTGCAACCTCTTTCAGTTGTATTATCTTTCAATTATGTCATTCGAATTTGGTATTTCTAGCAACAATAGGAGTCAGCTTAGGCAAAATCTGTTGTAATCATTTTGTATAAATAGTGATGATATGTGAGAAGCAAGGCAAGACAATTTCTTCCTTTTATATCCTGTTTGTCTTCACTTTTGGCATGTTTCCTCTTCTTGGAACTCACTGACTGGGTACCAGAAAGTGCTCCTAAAAAAATTCTTTTGGCCAGCCAAACTTGTCTTCTTTCCTTTTCAGCTATTATTTTTATAGCCTTTGAAATGCAGCGTTTTCATGGTTAACATATATTGAGATATGATTGGTGTACATAATTTATGTACATAGTGGTATACATAACACTCACATAGGTAGGGTCCACTCTAATAAAATATTCGAGTGGACCCCATCTCCTTGTGAGTGTTATGTACATCTCTATGTACAATCATTATGTACATGTAGACTTATTCACATATATTTTCTATGAGTAGTGCTACACGTACAGCACCATCTACCGAATCAGTTACAGTGTGATGACGTGGCCAGTTGTTTGAAAAGTCAAAATCTCGCCAATTTAACCCAATTTCTTGTATATATATATATTTTTTATAAAAAGTAAAGGAAATGCGGCACCCCACTCCACCATTTCCTCATCCCCAATTGGAAACCCTTTCCTCTCGAGCATTATTGGATCCTGTTTCATTCCAATACGCCGGCAACGTTGACTCCAGCAACGGCGACACCGATGTCCCTATGGTGAACCCGACATTCTTACCCCCATCTTTTACGGTCGAAGCGAAACAGTCGTCGCTTTATGGAGAAGTCGACGAAATGGAAGCAAACTACTCCCACGGCGGCAAGTTCGACGATAGCGACAACGGTAGGGTTTTTCCAACTTACTATTCTTCCAGCTGAAGCATTTATTTTTGAAGCTTACTTTTCTAGTTTCATTATCTCTTTATTGGTGATAAATCTGTTGATTGGAATCTACCACAGCAATAGCCTTTTTAAATCTAGCTAGATGAAGATGAGCATCTATATAACCTCAAAGTATAATGTTTTTAAACCAGGAATCTACCATAGAGGATGTGTTGTCAATGTGGAATTAGTTGAACCTTATACAGAGGAAATGAATTCGGGGAGATAATTATTCATGCAATCATACAGAGACAATGCAGAAGTGAAATGAATTTGAGTGCAAGAGTTAGGGAGAGATGTAGAGTCGCCAGGCTATAGAAAATAGTATTAGTAACTAAATAGCAATCAGCTGGGGCTGTATTCATGTGAAATCTTCCTAATAGAAATTGAATGCTTTGTCTATGCACATCTCTCTCAATTGATTTCCTTTTACTGTTTTAATTCTAGAATTAAATGGCACCCATCGTGCCAACAATTCTAATTGATTTTTGTCAATTTTTTTTTTTTTTTTTGGGTGCCATGCTATTTGAAAACTTCATTTTGGGCAGGTATGTCAACCACTCAATGAAGTGAGAGCATTAATGCATTTTTTGATGGCTATATCCATTCAAAAACATCCCTAAAGCAATATGTAGAGCAGTATGACCGTGCATTGAGAAGAAAGGTCGAGAAGGAGGTTCATGCTGATTTCATTTTGTAGGATGTTCAATTAATAAACATCCCTCGTGACAACCATCAACAAGTTGGCACACAAGAGAGCGTGACCGGTTATGCTTTTGGGATCTAAAATAGCTTCAAATGCATACATTTTTTGTTGATCAGGAGTAGACAAATGATGATCACTGATCAAGTGAATTTGTAAAATTTTTTTGTTTTGAAATCTATGACTACAGTACTGAAGTTTATGATTGCAATATCAAATTTGTGTAATAGCTTGATAAGAATGTGTGCTAGTTTACTGAAGTTTTTGGCAAATATGTATTGACTATATTGGAGAAATCAATTGGATTGCTGCATGGTTGGATTGTCGACCAGCTAGCTTCAGGAAAAAAGTGTCACAAATTGTTCACTAAAAGCTGCACATTTGAGTTTCTTTTATTTATTGGGATTCTAATGTTACGGTTAAATACTTGTGTTAGCTTAACCATGAGTTAAATTTGTCAATTTAGAAGGATTAGTTCAATCGAATGTCTCGTAATATTGATAAAATATTTCCAAAAAATGTTATATTCCAAGTCAAATCTCACTAAATAGTATAAATCCAACAATATCAACTTTACAGAAAATTAACATATCATTACATAGTTCTAAAATTAACATTAACATATCAACTACATCAAGATGTTTGATGTCTTTTTAGTTCTGTGCAATGCAATTTGCCATTAACATTAAAGCATTACAATGTCATTAACATACAATCACCAAAAATAAAATATTCAATCACCATCCCATTACATTGAAGTTCAAAGAACATCTTCTGAATCTCATTTCCCCTGGCGCATTGTTATGATGTTGAGGGAAATCTCAATGTCATTTTTCTCGGGCTATTTAAGCACACGTTTCCAAGATACGCGACAAATCATCAATTGGTTCACTACCATTGGTGATGCCACTTGATTGACCTTCATCTTGCAACGGATATGCTACGTCTGGAGGAGATTTGTTCCAATCGAAAAATCGACAGACGTCGCGGGTACAACAATGGAATAAACGTCCCTTGTTATCGGTTTGCTTTTCCACCTCCATCCATTTAATATAGCCTTAGCCACAGTTTGGGCATCTTCTCCTTCCGGGGCAATCTGATAACATGTGCCCTGGCCGTCTACATGAATGACATATCCCCTTATTCCTTCCGGCCATCGAGGAATTCTAATAGAACAACGATTAAATGTAAATGCAACAATTTTCTCCAATTGACATTAATTGAAAAAAAACAAATTAACACACAATAATAAAGCAAGAAAATATATAAACTACTTTCTTAAAAAATTACTACATTCCTGCATTTACCGTGGCAGGAACTTGCTTAAAAAAACCGACGAATGGACTTTTGCAGTAATACTTTCTCATCGAAAATGAGCAACATAATAAAGCAAGAAAATATATAAACTACTCATCTGAAAACTCACTGGTGAAGATATGTAGAAATAAAGCAAGAAATGGAATTATTTCACTCATTTCAGAAACACACATTTTCCGGATGTAAATCAGCAAGAAATGATTTATTTCACTCATTTCAAAAACATAAATCAGAAACAAAATATATAAACTACTTGTCAAAAAACCCCCAAAATAAAGTTATGTAGAAATAAAGCAAGAAAAGATTTATTCTACTAAAATCAAAAACATACATTCGTCGTGGATGTAGATTCGTCGGATGTAGAGTCGCCACCGAGAGGGGGTACTTTTTAAATTGCCCTTGTCAAACCCACCATTTTTTACTTTGCCCTTTTTTTTTTTAGATTCACCACAATAGCCGTCCCATGTTTGAAAGACAAAACTACCCTTAAAATAATATACAATTACAAATATATGGTATTGTTAAAAAGACAATAATACCCTTTTTAAGTTATAAAAAATTCCAAACACTTTTCACTTAAAATTTCGAAACCACTTTCTTTATCTGTTTACTCCAATACAGATAAAAATTGTTTCATTTTTCCTCTACTTCAAACTTCAAAACAAATAAATCTATCAAATGCATAAGAAAGAAATATTATTCACAGCCATCAGTGAAATCGGTAAGTATATTTTTACGTATTTTTAATTTCGTTTCAGTTAAGTACATTTTTTATTCTTTAAATCTTATGTATATGAAAATTTTATGATCTTAAAATAGATAGAATCGATTTTTTTTTTTAATAAAAACGAGAAAAAAAATTCATCTGTATGAGATTTTCAAATTAGTGGTCGAAGAAAAACTACCCAGACGTCCGGGCCCGGACTTCCGGGTAGTCCGGACCCGGACTTCAGGCGGTCCGGGCCTATCGGACCGTCGATCCAGCCGGACCGTCCGGCATCTGACACTGGAAGTCTGGGTCCGGACTATCCGAAAGTCCAGGGACGGACTGCCCGGACGGTCGTGAACAGGTCGTCGATGTTTATTTTTTTTCCACGTGAATAACAAAATTTTTTTTTTATGCAGCAGATATAGTTGCAATACCGGTTCTTTATTTTGGTGAATTTGAAGAAAATGAAAATGGTCTATGGGTCTGGAAATGGACAGGTGATATACATGGCTCAATTTCAATTGTATTGACATCGAATACATAATATACAGAAATGTACAGTGAGATACAGGATGTGCTCAACATCGATCCCTCCCAGTACGACATTGAATTGAGATTTTTATTCAACAATGAGCATACATCCATTCCAATTCCACCTACAAAGGTTACTTCTAGAAATGGCATCAAAACTTTAATTGCATTGAACGAAGATCGCATGACTACTCCTGTTTGCGTAACTTTAGTAAAAAAGAATGTCCCCGAAAGTGAACACGAAGATCTCGATGGAGGGGATCGTAATGTGAATGATTTTTGGAACACAGTGGAGATAGCTCGTGAGGATGATGTGGTTATTCCTACTACAGTTGTTCATCATCATGGTATCACCATTACGCACAAAATTTTCTCGATAGTTGATGACAACGAGAATGAAAATGAATTTACGAATGAGGATTTGATTGCTTTATCCGGTCGAAGACATGGGTCGGGTTCACAAGGTGGGATGAGCTCACGTACCTCTAATTGTTCTCGTACAGTTCCTGACGATGAAGATTTATATGTCGAGCAACTGTTCGAAACAAAGAAAGATTTGCAGAAGTCACACGTAATAGCTTTGAGACACAATTTTGAGTTTAAAGTTAAAAAATCGGACAAGTCGACGTACACAATTATTTGCATTGATGACAGTTGCCACTGGCGTTTGCGAGCGACGAAAATGGACACGAATGAGTTCTTTGTAATTCGTAAGTATGCACGGGAACATACTTCCGAAGTGGGTATTCGTTGAAATGATCACAGGCAGGCCCGAGCATGGTTCATTGGTCGACAAATAATGGACAAGTTTCGGGACCCACGAACGATCTACAGACCTTCGGACATCATCAACGACGTCCGTCGAGATTACGGGGTGGTCATGAGCTATCAGAAAGCCTGGAAGGCCAAAGAATGCGCATTGGAGGACTTAATGGGTTCGGCTGAGGAAAGTTACGCTAAATTGGCTAGATATTGCCACAACATGGAGAAAACTAATCCCGGATCGGCATTTTATATTGATACAGAGGACGGGAATCGCTTCAAGTATTTTTTCATGGCCCTTGGACAGTGCATTCGAGGATTTCGGAAAGCGATGCGACCCGTAATTCTAGTCGACGGTACAACCCTTAAGGCCAGATACGAAGGCAAGTTGATTATTGCTACGTGTCAAGATCCCAACATCCAAATTTACCCTCTTGCGTTCGGTATAGTCGATGGAGAGAATGACTTAGCGATGCGTTGGTTCTTTACGAAGCTAAGGGAAGTAATTGGAGACGTCGAGAACCTTGCATTTGTAACTGACCGAGGGCAGTCAATAATAAATGCTATCGCCGAAGTCTTTCCCGAGGCACATCACGGTTATTGTATGTACCATATACAGGGTAACTTAAAGACGAAGTTTCGTGGCAGTGGCATCGTTCCATTGTTTAGGAGAGCTGCAGAAGCGTACAGTTTTGAAGAGTTTGAAAAGTACATGGTCGAAATAGAAAGTAAATCACATGCTGCATGGGTTTATCTAACAGATATGGGGAACGAACATTGGGCACGATCACATTTTCCAGGACGTCGATACAACATGATGACGTCAAACAATGTTGAGTCGCTCAATGCGTTATTCAAGAAGGATCGAGAGTTACCAATTCTCGCAATGATTGACCAAATTCGCAACAAGTTGCAGCAGTGGTTTCATGACCGACGTGAGGAATCACAGAACTGCACAAGTGTGCTGACTCCGGCTCAGGAAGATAAACTTTTCAAAACTCTAGAGGTTGCGAGGAAGGTATGCGTGGAACCATTGGATCAGTTTTGCTTCTCCGTGAGATGTGGACGTAATATCGGATACATCGTGGACTTGAATGATAACACATGCACGTGTAGAAAGTTTCAGTTGGAAATGTTTTCATGTGCGCATGCAGTGGCAGTGGCTATGTATAGAGGAATTTCGCCACACACCTTATGCAGTTATTATTACATGACTGATTTTTGGAGAGCGGCGTATGTCGAAATGATATTTCCCTTGCCAAATGAAGCCGAATGGGAAGTTCCCGACCATATTCTCCCACTTAATAATTTGTTGCCACCTCAAATCGGACCACGTGCCCCGAGACGTAGACGTACCTCTAGAATACCATCCACCGGATAATTTCCCCAACCTCGTAAGTGCGGCAGATGCGGCGTAACAGGGCATACTCGTCAATTTTGAACAAGTCAGATTCCTCTACAACACAATTCAACGGATGTGTAATATTATGTAATGGTTTAATATCTATAACTGGATAATATGTTTTTATTTAGTGTCGTTAAATATTCAATATAATTAATTTGCTTACGTAAATTATGTCGCTCAATGTTTATTTCAATAATTAATTTAAAAATGTCAATTATATCTATTGATTAATTAAATTATTTACTTACATTAATTTAATTGTCGTTTATGTAATATATCACAATTATAATTAATGGAATGTTAAATAAACAGTTAAATAAAAATATTGTATATTAATTACACAATTATACAATGTACTAAGGATCACAATTATATTCATACAAATCACAAGCCAGCTTCAACCTCACATGTCTATCAAAGATTGATTTATTGCATCAACATTGCGATTAAAACTCAAAAATTCTATATACTTTATAGCAAACATCCCACAGACGCCCCTGCAAGTGAATAAAAATATATTAGTTCGATAACATATATAGCTAAAAACTAAATTATCAAATTAAAAACTTGTAAATTCTTACGATGTTCCTTGTCTCGCCGTCGTCGTGTCCCGCATAATGGCTAATCTGTCATTTACTTCAATATCCGCACGTCTAGCCATCATGGGAATGATCACACGCACATGGTCGGAGTCGTACACATATATAGTCGAATCAACGAATACGATCTCCGCTGCAAAGCAGTGTGAGTTCGCAATCTGTGGAATGTACATATGTGTACAATCCGTCCACGGCTTCCCGCATCTCGGCTCCAGCCCAATTACCCAATCCATCATGTATTCGGGCACCACATATCCATTTCCTTGGAGTAGGAGGGTGCTGTGCTCAATATCTAGGGCACGTGCGAACCCGGAGCTAAGGATGACTTTGCTAGGAATGTCAAAAGATCTAAGGTGTCTCCGAGCTCTATCGCGCAATAGTTCCATAGCCAAGTCGATGTGCTGAAACCAATAAAAAGTAGATGGTCATTAAATTAAATAAAATAACAAATAATTAAATTAAATAAAACAACAAATAACAATGAGAATGCACTTACATCATCGGCGAGCCAAGCACCTCTCATCAGTACATCGTCGAACCACTTCTTCGCGTTCGAGATGGTCGTCGCCCCTATACTATATTTGTCCCTACAAAAATGAAATTAGTGAATTGTTGCAAAAAGCATAGATGATCTCGTATGTACTTTAGGTAAATCATAAAATACTTACTCATGCTGAAGGGATTTGAACCAGTCATGAAACGCCTTCTGCCGAACCAAGTTGACCTCGCGAAAAAGATTGGGGAACGTCCCGTCCAAGAACGTCCGTCTCTTCGCCTCGGCCGTGAAGGGAGAAACAATGTACTGTGACGGCAATCTCTGTCTCTTACCAACCACCAGCGGTGTCACGTCAACAACAAGCTTAGTCCCCTTACTCAGCTCCGTAGTCCCCTCCGACACAAAAACTACGTCATCCGCCTCGGCCATTTCCCCCCCTCCACCTCCGTCGGTACCCCCTCGAACTCCGTCGGTACACCCCCCTCCACCTCCGTCGGTACCCCCTCGGACTCCGTCCGTACCCCCTCCATCTCCGCTTGTACCCCCTCGTCATCCGTCGCCCCTCCCTCCACCTCCGTCGGTACCCTCTGGGAACCCGTCGGTATCGTCTCCACCTCCGCGGGTACCCCCTCGGACTCCGTCGATACCGGTACCCTCCCGTCTGCCTCCACCTCAACCTCCATCGGTACCCCCTCCTCCGGTACCCCATCAAAAAATAGTCATAATCTCCCCCCGGCCACGACAGATCATCATACCCCATCTGTCTAGCTCCACCGTCACCCCCTCCATCCCGATGACTGCTAGTCCCTCGTAGGGCTGCTACGTCGCCCCGTAACGTACAGACCTCAGTCTGAAGGTTTCCTATATCGCGCTGCACATCTACCACTTGGCGACGTAGAACGAATACATCATTATATACATCGTCGATCTGTCCCCTGAGCTCTTGCCGCATCTCGCCTATATCCTCTGACAATCTGGCATACTGATCGTCCACCTGCCGTGCCAACTCTTGACGCATAAACTCGGTAAGGCGGGTATATAGATCAGTGGACGAGGGAGAAGGTGAACTGATCGACGGCAGTGGTGAGGCCCTCGGCGGCGGAGGTGAGGCCCTCGGCGGCGGAGGTGATCTCGACGGCGGCGGTGGTGATGGCGGTGGTGATCTTGGCGGCGGAGAAGGTGATCTCGACGGTGGAGGTGATCTCCGCGGCGGCGGAGGTGGCAATCTCCGCGACTGAGGTGATACTGGACGACACACCTGAAAAATTAATAGTTCGAATTATTAATTTAATTCAAAAATCATTATAACAATGAACATATTATATTCAATGAACATACCCTATCCCGATCAACGAAGGACTCGGGCAATAGATCATCTGACACGGCCTGCATAGACAAGGAACGCATGTAACTCTGTCCCTCATCCTCTATCGACGGGGTCAACTCAGAGAGGACTTCAACCTAAAATATTGACAGTTAAATGGGTTAATGACCATGTTTTGATTTTTAGAAAGGACATGCTATATAAATCGCAAAATGTATAATACGTACCTCAGGATCGTCGAGGAGAGCTGATATGTGTTTTGCAGATGGCTTGTCCTGTGGTCGCCATTGATAAATCCGAGGGTCACTCGTCTCCACTCTCCTTGCGTACCGGCCAGCCAATATGGGAACAGTCTCGTACATCCATATCTGCAACAGTTACAATTATTATATATAGAATTTAATATAAAAAATAGATAATGAATTATGTTGAACATTTACCTGCAAAGCCAACGGCAGGCCATAAGCATCGTACTTGCGCTCGGGTTTATCCCCCTTGGGCACCGAATATCCCCTCATGAAGTGTCGTAAGGTATCCGTAAAATATTTCTGCCCCCACGGATAGCTGTTGAAGGTATCAATGTCATCAACAACCTCCAAATGGAACAGGTCGATCGACGTCTTCTTGTGATGACACCTGAGTACGCTCTCGAGGATAAGCACCATACCCAACTTCAACCTGTCAGACATATCCTCGCATGCCTTGAATGCGTCCATCAACTGCCCCGGAGTGACCGTCGTGTGCCCGTGAAAATATTCATTCAACAGCCTCTTGTTTCTCGGAATACGGGCCCGGGCTGCTTCTTCCCCCGTACACATCAATCCGGTGATGAGGGCAAACTCGTATATAGAAAATCTAACTATCTTGCCCCCAAGATCAAAATGGAGGGCATCTCCGTCAACTGGTTTAAGCAACCGACATAGCAACGCATCGAGCAGCTGACCAGAAAACTGTACGCCAGCCAATGAATACAATGGCCATAAGCAGGATCGCCTCAATATATCTGCATGCTGCTCGTCCAGCAAGTCTAATACCACTGTAAAGATGGCAAAGTTACAGTACGTTGTAACTTTGCATGAGATCTGTCTGACCGCATCATCTAAGTGGTAATCCATCCTGCATCATTTACAATGTTATAATCTTGTGCAAGATATAATAAAAAAAAACATAATATTCGAAAATTAAACTAACTGAATGATATTAATTATTATCCGCAAAAAAAAAAAATCAATAGATAATGAAACAACAAATAATGCAATAATGGAATAATCGAATGACATTAAATACTACTACTCTCTTTTTTGTAAACATATTAAACTAACTATTAATTTTTTTAATATTTATAACTAAACAATTAAATGAAATAATTTATTTTACATTATTCATTTAATGTTTTATGAACAATTACAGCAAGTAATTTAAAATAATTTATTTTAAATTAATTATTGTAATTGTTCACTTAATATTTCAAAGTAATAGAAGAATTTATAATTAAATTCCTTATTTTAATTGTTTATATAATATTTAATTATAAATATTAGAATATTAAATAAACAATTTATTTTGTTTATTTCATTTTTTATTATTTATAACTAAACAATTAAATGAAATAATTTATTTCAATTGTTCATTTAATGTTTTTTGAACAATTTCAATACGTAATTTAAAATAATTTATTTTATATTAATTATTGTAATTGTTCACTTAATATTTCAAAGTAATAGAAGAATTTATAATTAAATTCCTTATTTTAATTGTTTATATAATATTTAATTATAAATATTAGAATATTAAATAAACATTAAATGTTTTTTGAACAATTTCAATACGTAATTTAAAATAATTTATTTTATATTAATTATTGTAATAGTTCACTTAATATTAGAATATTATAAACATTTAATGTTTTTTGAACAATTTCAATACGTAATTTAAAATAATTTATTTTATATTAATTATTGTAATTGTTCACTTAATATTTCAAAATAATAGAAGAATTTATTCCTTATTTTAATTTTTTATATAATATTTAATTATAAATATTAGAATATTAAATAAACAATTTATTTTATAACTAAAGAATTAAAAGAAATAATTTATTTTAAATTGTTTATTTTTATAATATTAAAATAAATAAATTATTTAAAAAGAACAAAACAGACCCAGACCGTCTGGGCCCAATTGGTCTGGGCAAAAAAGCCCGGACAGTCCGATCCGGACGGTCCGGGCGAAAATTGCCCCGGGCCGTTACCGATTGGGCCCAGGCCCACTGGGCCCGAACGGTCCGGGCGAAAAGCCCAGACAGTCCGGTCCGGACTGTCCGGGCGAAAATTGCCCCAGACCGATTGGGCCCAGGCCCACTGGGCCCGGACGGTCCGGGCGAAAATACCCGGACAGTCCGGCCCGAACTGTCCGGGCGAAACAGACCGTCCGGGCGACGCCCGGACCGTCTTCTTCCTCATTGCCGGCGAGCGGAGATCGCCATTTCCGCCTCCCAATCACAACACAAACATCATTTTATCAATAATTTCTATATATCCACAACACATTCTATAAAGATAATCAACAAATCCTATATTTATTCTTTATACACTTAAAAATACAATCATCATTTGTAAAAAAATCATATTATTGTTCCCAACACTCACCTTCTTCAACTGAAAATGGTGATTCTCGACGTCCGGGTTGTCGGTGAAGAAATGGTGGGACCTCGGTCCGGGTTTTCTTGGCTCTCTCCTCTCCCTCACTCTTCAAATGACAAGGGTATTTGGGAAAAAACTCGTTTTTGCTTGTTTTTTATTTTTTCCTTTTTTTTTTACGTGGTCAACGGCTATTTTGCAAAATTGGTCGGGTCAACCGGGTATTTTCCACTATTTACTCCACCGAGAGGTCTTCAATACGGGCTGAAATGTGCGAGGGGAGAAAGGAGAGAGATTTCCCTATGTTAGGGATGGATTACTGTTTGAAATGTGCGAGTGCAGAGAGGGGGGGAGAGATAATCTGATTTTGGGATGGGTTTGGTTTGGGTAGGTTTGAATTTCAAATGGATTTTACCAATTTCTCGCGAGATAATGGAGTCAATATATTTTGTTAGTCAAAAGCGCCACATCAGAATGCTGTAATTGCTTCTGTCGTTTTTAACGTGTGTTGACCTTAAAATCCAACCAATCTAGTTGTCAATACATCCGACCACTTTCTTGTCCACCTAGTGTCACCTCTGCATACTGGAACACACTATTAGGGTGAAAATGCCACCGTCGAGGAAAAAGGTAAGTAGACAGTAGTGGTGGCAATGGGTCGAGCCGGATCTGACCACTTCCTTGTCCACTTAGGTGTCACCTCTACATACTGGAACACACTATTAGGGTGAAAATGCCACCGTCGAGGAAAAAGGTAAGGAGACAGTAGTGGTGGCAATGGGCTGAGCTGAGCCGGCTCGGCCTTATTGCCCACGAGCCAAGCTCGTGGCTCGTTTGACTAGTTCCTCAAGGGCCAAGCTCTAGATTTATTTATTTTTAGATAAAACCCTCATCCTTTATCCGAACTTGGGACCGGCCATTTAAATTTCGAGTAGACAGAGTTAAAAATATTACATAAACAACTTATTATGTATACAATTTTTAAAATAATTAAAAACGGTATTATAAGATAACAAATTTTGTTTAATATGGTTTAATTAAATATCCCTTACATGACGACATGCAATTTCAGCATATTTATCTTGCAGTCGAAAATGAGCGTCTTGCCAATTCTCAACGCACATTAATACTTCCAAAATATCTTCTTTTGGTCAGCTCCTTACCTCGGACAAAACCCGCTTACCTGTATTAAAAGCAAACTCCGAAGCTACAGTACTAACTGGAGCTATTAGTAGGTCTTTTGCAATGGCAAAAATCACTGACCATCGTCGTTCGTACTTTCACCAGAAGTCAGTAATTTCTTCTAAACTTTTTTTAATTGATGCATTACTAGGGATATGATTATTAAAGTAATCAAGTAATTCAGCACGCAATGCATTTGGATTTGCGTTCGAGTCTGATTATATGCGGTAGACATACTACTATTAGAAAAACTTATTGCATCATATCTATACGTATTAATGCTTTCAAATAAATTTAATATTTCAACTTCGTCTTCTTCAAGATTAGCTGGAGGAGTAGGTGTAGCGGGTGCCCGACTAAAATCTGTACACATTCGTTGTGCATATAATTCATACATTTCGCATAAAGTTTGTTCTAAATTTCTAAAAGTGATAGGTGTGTTAAAATGTAAAGCTTTTAAAATCTATTCAATTACATATTTAGTACCTGATAAATTATATTGGGGTTCATGATGCATGCAAAAGGAAATAACATATGCAAGTCTTCCCAATATTTTCTAAATTCCATAGAAAATATAATTTCACTAAAATCGTGGTCATTTTTTATTTATTAAAAGCCCTTGCAATGATATAAAGACATTCAAACACTATACAACTAGTGGGATAGTACACTCCTGATAAAATATTTGTAGATTCATAAAAACTTGTCAAAATTCTTTTAATTTTTAAAAGTTAAAAGCCAATCAGATTCATTTTAAAAAGTGTCATCATCGTTCTACTATGCCTATTGTTATAAAATTCAGTTATTAAATGTTCATCATTCACATCATTTTAACAATAAGTCGAGTTTCATCTATGTCCTACGTCACTAACAAATATTTTCATATTCGTCACCCCAAATACGGCACAAAATTCCTCGAAGACTTGTTTCTATTACGTGAAATAGTGATAGTACATCTCTAATTATTTAAATTTCATTCTTAATATGTTTCAAACTATCTCGCACAATTAAATTAAAAATATGACACACACAATAAATATGAAATAAATAACCACCAAAATCGGGCTGCAGTACCCTACGCAATTTATCGATAATTGGCTTATTAACACTAGCGTTGTCAAATGTAAAAGAACGAATTTTACTCTCGCAATGATATTGTCTAATAATACTCATAATAGCATTAAATATATTGTTAACATTGTGGGGGAACTCAATTATTTTAAAAGTAATAATTTTTTATGCATATACCAAAGTAGATCTATATAGTGTGCAGTTGCAGCTATATAACATCTTTTATTAATCACTTCCCATTAATTCGAAATTAAAAATATAACACCATATATTTTTGCAAATCAGTAATCAATTGTTTCTTTGTTGTATGGAACGAAGAGTGTTCTACCTACCCCAATGTACGTCGGTTAAAAATATTCTTTCACGTAGGAGACATAATGTTGGTTGTCCGTTATTGCTAGAGGCAACTTAGCACTAGCTACGAACTTCACCATTCCCGTTCGAGCTTTCTTCTCCGAATGCATCCAAATGCAAAGTATCGTAGAAGCAGAATCGACGGTTGGACTATCAAATTGTAATTGCATTTGAGAGACGCCAATGCCCTTTTGCCTTTCCAATCGTGTTTGACAATGTTTACAAACTGCTTTAGACTTTGTACTTGAGTTCTTGTGATCTTCATAAGACTTGTTTAAATTCTGCAAACTATTTGCCGTTAAATCCTTTAAAGCATTGTAGAGGAGGTAAATATAGTTTTAGGACAACGATGTTATATTCATGTTCAAGCCTTTGCCAGATATTTTTTTTTATCATCTTCTTACTAATTTTCTCCATTACTGTATTTTACTATTTGTTTTGATAATATTCTCAAACTATATTTTCGTCATTTTACTGCGATGGATATGGAATCTACACTCGTTACTATCGAAATGATGAATCAAAACTTAGTACGTTTGGATAGATTTGATGGTGCAAAATTCACAAGGTGGCAAGACAAACTAAAATTCCTTCTTACGGCGTTGAAGATCTTTTACTTGCTTGATCCAAAATTGGAGCCTATTCCTGATGTAACCAAAGAAGCTACTGATGAAGTTCGTGCAGAAAGAAAGAAATGGGAAGATGAAGAATTAATATGTCGCGGCCATATTTTAAATGCGCTATCGGATCGTTTGTATGATCTCTACACCAACACTACTTCAGCAAAAGGAATTTGTACGCACTTGAAAGTAAATATAAAGTCGAAGAGGAAGGTACGAAGAAATTCTTAATTTCAAAATATTTTGATTTCAAAATGCTTGATAACATTTCTTTGTTGCCTCAAGTACATGAGTTGCAAGTCATTGTCGACAAACTGAAAGCAATGAAGATCGAACTTCCCGAAACTTTTCGAGTGGGAGCAATTATTGCTAAACTCCCGGGGTCTTGAATAGGATATAGGAAGAAGATTTTTCATAATTCCGAAGACTTCTCTTTGGAACAAAGACAAAAGCATCTTCGCATAGAGGAAGAATCGAGAGCAAGAGATAAAACTGAAAGTTCTTATGATGGTTCTTCGAAAGTCAATGCCGTGGACAATGTTGATAACTCCAACAAATACAAGAAGAAAGAGAAACTCTTGGTCCCAAAAAGGATCAAGGGAAGTTCAAAAACAAATCCAATGGACCTTGTTATGTTTGTGGAAAGCCAGGACACTATGCAAGAGATTGCAGCCATAGAGAACAACAAAAGAAGGACAAGTGAATTCCATTGATGAGATTATCGCTACGGTGAGCGAAATCAATGCAATCCAAGGGAAAGTTCTGGGGTTAATGGTATGACACCTGTGCAACCATCCATGTTTGTTATGATAAGTCTCTTTTCATAACTTATCATGACATTGAAAATGGTCAAGAGATTCAAATGGAAAATGAAGAAAGATCTAAAGTGATTGGCAAAGGCAATGTGGAACTCATTTTCACCTCGGGAAATTAGATCACTTTGACAAATGTTCTTCATGTACCAAAAATGAATAGAAACCTAGCAAGTGGAGTTTTATTGGGAAAACCAGGAATTTAATTTGTTTTTGAATCCGGAAAACTTGTACAAACCTATAATGGGTATTTCGTTGGAAATGGCTATTCTATTGATGGAATGGTCAAACTTTGTACTTTTGAGAATGATTCTAATAATAAGAAAAACAAATCATTTGCCTATGTTACTGATTCATTTAATTTATAGCATGGTAGATTAGCACATATAGGACTTAGTACAATGAAAATAATGATTAAATGTGGATTGATACAATGTGAAATTGATGACTTAGAAAAAGGTGAAACTTGTATTAAATCTAAGATTATTAAAAACCCATTTCATAGTATAGTAAGATCAACATACTTACTTGAACTTGTTCATTCTGATATAGTAAATTGAATGGCATGCTAACAAGAGGTGGTAATAAATATTTTATTACTTTTATTGATGATTGTTCTAGGTATACCTATATGTATTTATTAAAGCATAAAGATGAAGCTTTTAGTGTTTTTAAAACATCTAAAATTGAAGTTGAAAATCAATTAGGAAGGAAACTTAAAACTTTAAGAAGATGTGGAGAATATTTCTCTAATGAATTCAATTTGTTTTGTGAACAAAGTGGTTTAATACATCAATGTTCTGCACCACGAACACCAGAACAAAATTGTATAGCAGAAAGAAAGAATAGGATAGTATTAAAAATGATAAATGCCATGTTATTGAATTCAGAATTACCATATAACTTGTGGGGTGAAGCTTACTTAGTGCTTGTCATATAGTAAATATGATTCCTTTAAAAAAGAATAAGGTTTTTCCATATGAAATATGGAAATGTAGGAAACCAAATATCAATTATTTCAAAGTGTGGGGGTTTTGCTTATTACAAGAATACAGATCCTAAAAGAACTAAATTAGGTCCTAGAAGTATGAAATGTGCTTTTGTTGGATATTCTTTAAATAGCAAGGCCTATAGGCTACCAAACTTAGAATCAAATGTTATAATAGAATAGGGATGTGGAGTTCTTTGAGAATGTATTGGCAACAAGAAATTCTCAAAATGAAACTTATTTAGACATTCCAACTTCTAGAGAATCACAAGTAAATACATCTACAAGAGATGTTGAAAGTGAACCTCGAAGAAGTAGGAGAATTAGAAAAGAAAAAGGTCTAGGATCAGATGAATTAGATTCCCAACTTATTTCATTCTACCTAATAGAGGGAGATAGGAAGGATGTTGCAATAACAATTCCTTTCGTTTTTCAAGTCGAAAGTGATTCTAAAACCTATAAAGAAGCAATGTCTTCTAAAGATTGCATATTTTGGAAAGAAGCAATAAACAATGAAATAGATTCTATTATTTCAAATAACACTTGAGAAACATTTGACTTACCAAAGGGTTCTAAATCCATTGGTTGCAAATGGGTGTTTAGAAGAAAATATAATTCTGATGGAATACTCAATACCGATAAAGCTAGATTAGTAGCTAAAGGGTATCGTCAAAAGGAAGGAATATATTACTTTGACACATGCACCTATGGCAAGAATAACTTCAAGAAGAATATTTTTTGCACTAGCATCTATATATGATTTACATGTTCATCAAATGGATGTCAAGACATCATTCTTAAACCGAGATCTCAAAGAGGAGGTCTATATGGAACAACCAGAAGGGTTTGTTCTACCGAAAAATGAACATAAGGTGTGCAAATTAATCAAATCCTTATATGGATCAAAACAAGCCAGTAAAAAGTGGTACAAGAAATTTGACATTAAAATAATGTCTTTACACTAAAGTAAATGACAATGTAATTACGTTAATATGTCTGTATGTTGATGATATGTTGAACATTAGCAACAATATAGATGGAATCAAAAAAACGAAGAGGTTTCTATCTTCCATGTTCAAAATGAAAGATCTTGGACAAGCAAATACCATTCCTAGTATCAAAATTAAAAGGGATAGTGGGGGTTTTACATTGAGCCAATCACATTATGTTGAAAATGTGATAAATAAATTCAAAAACTTGAATATTAAAGAGGCTAATACCCCGATAGATCCAAGTATCAAATTGATAAAGAACGATGGTAGAGCAATAGCTCAAATAGAATATGCAAGTGCAATTGGAAGTCTTATGTACGTAGTACAATGTAGAAGACCTGATGTAGCATTTTCCATGAGTAAACTAAGTAGGTTTACTACCAATCCAGGTTCCGAACATTGGAAGGCCATTGGTAGGGTTCTTGGTTATTTAAAGAAAACTAAAAACCTTGGATTACAATAAACAAGATTCCCTAAAATCTTGGAAGTATATATTAACGCAAGTTGGATATCAAATGCAGGAGAAAATAAGTCCACTTCAAGTTAGGTATTTACTCTTGGAAGAGGTACAGTTTATTGGAAGTCTAAGAAACAAACTTGCATTGTTCACTCAACAATGGAGTTCGGAGTTTGTAGCATTGGCCGAAACTGAAAAAGAAGCTGAGCGGCTAAGAGATTTATTATATGAAATACCTTTAGATATAAATGATATTTCTTCAATACCTATCTTGTGTGATAGTCAAGCTACTCTTGCTCGAGCTTATAACAAAGTATATAATGGAAAGTCTAGACATATGAGTCTAAAACATGAGTATGTAAGGAAGTTAATAAAGCACGGAATAATTTCTCTTGCATTTGTTAAGTCTAGTGAGAACTTAGCAAATCCGTTTACTAAACTCTCATGAGAGAGTTAATAAGATTAACATCAAGTAGGATAGGGTTGAAACTTCTTAATTAAATCCACCAATGATAGCAACCCTACCAAAAATATACTAAACAAGTATATTTAGGTTCAATGAGTTATAACAAGTCATCTGATGAGTGGATGGATCTCAACACTATTAAATTTATTAAACCATATCTTCAGTAAATAGTGTTGGTTGTTACTGTTGGAGGTATGAGTTATAATTAAAACTTTTAAATAAGTTTAGTACGGAGTATAAGTATTTCTAAAAGTAACAAAGATACTGGAAGAACTTCACCTATGTGAACTTCGAGGTAGTGCTGCCTCATTAGAGAGTTGGAGTTGTCTCTCTTTAAAAGATCAAAGAAATAGGATAAGTGCAAGGCTATATTAGCACTAAGCGAGTTAGAGGAACTTGTGGTAATTTAACACTTGTGTGTGTGATTTCATCAGTATTGTCACAAGGAATAAGTTTTTCAAAGCATTCTAGCTACCTGGAATTTCGATAATGCTTTATGATAATTACACTATGGTTAGATTCAAATCGAAAGATATTTAATTCTCATGCATAAATAATGATATTTGATTATGTGATCAAAGTTGATTTTTGATCAAGTGTGGGATTGTTGAAAACTTGTTGTTCAAAATCGTGGTTGGATGAATTGAAAGGATTATGAATGGATGAATTTTAAAAAAAAATAGTTTTGGCACCTTCAAAATGGCCTATGTGACCGCATAGGCCTTAAAGGCATGCGGCCGCATTGGCGCCTTCAGGGAAATTAGAGGCGACAATTTCTACAACTATGCAACCGCATAATAGAAAAATCCGACCGTTGGGCTGGGTTTTTTCGAATTTTCTAGTGGTTGATGAATGAAGCATTGCACCTTTTGATTTGAGCTTGGAACCACTTCGTATGGGATGGTTGAAACCTATAAATATTTGTTTTGCACATCAAATTAAACATTGATTATTCATCCAAAGATTTTGAGAGAAATTTTGTCCATTTACATAATGAAATTATTCCTCCTTTTTTCACTTGTTCTTTTGAAGATTCATTTTTTGCTTTTGGTGATCTTCATAAGGCTTGTTTAAATTCTACAAACTATTTGTCGTTAAATCCTTAAAAGCATTGTAGATTAGGCAAATATAGTTTGAGGACAACGATATTATATTCGTGTTCAAGCATTTGCCAGATATTTTTTTTAATCATCTTCTTACTAATTTTCTCCATTACTGTATTTTACTGTTTGTTTTGATAACATGCACAAATTGTTAATTGTTGTCAAACGACCTCTCGGACAATGATGTTAATTATTAATCATTCAGTCGGCATTGACCAATGACTAAAGTGAAACATCGACACCACAATTGTAATGACCTAAACCTATAACCTAATTGAGCTATTTGAAGTAGCCTAATTTAATTGGAGCTACTCATGGCCCGACCCATTACTCCTTGGATGGCTTTTGGTTGATAGCCCATTTATTCATTACATATTAGCTTTTGGGCCTAACTACTGTTTAACCTAAAAGCCCACTTATACTCTTATATAAGTTGACTCCCGTTTGTTGGCTTGGCAGTGTGTGAAAATGTTATTTTACTTGCCCATTTGTGTGAGAGAAATAGGATGCATTCCTTGGCTTTGTAGCTTCTTTTTTCATCTCTCTTTCAGCCTTGTGGCTATTTTTGTGGTTGCAATAATAGTTTATACGTTGTCCTTTGTGGGCAATACCAAACAACCGAAGTTAAGGGTGGTTGTAGGAGTGTTTGGGTCTTGGAACTTTGTGGTGTCGATTCGGTATTGTGTGAACTTTGATATCAGAGCCTTAGTGGCATGGTGTGAAAGTTCTGACTAAGACTAGAAATTGGTAGGAAAAATAGATCAAAAAATATGTTCGATTTTTTCATCTCAAACCGAACCTGCAATCGCATTTTCTGGCCAAACCAGTGGTCGTTTGAAGAATCCAGTACCACGGGGGAAATCTATAGGTGGAGGCGCTCCTAGGTCCACTGCGTGTGGTGGTGACGACTGCCGACGATGTCTGCGAGTGGGAGCTCCGACAACGACGCGTGAAGGTGCTTCCGACGTAGTTTGGGGAAACTTTCTTCAGACAGTATTATTCTAACGAGTTTTCTAACATTTTTGTGGTGTTAGTTTTCTATTTCAGGTGATATGGTGAAATCTGTACGATTTTGCCCCAACGTATTTGTGATTCAGTTTTGCATTCGATCGGTTGCAGGAGACTTTAGGGCGAATAGTGGTGGCCCTAAAGTGTTAAATTCGAATCTATCGTTACTTACTGACTCAGATAGGTCCACTCTGGTAAATTGGCTAATCCCGTTTTAATTTCCAGCACTAGTGCATCATCGTATGGGGAGACAATAGGATTGGGGTTACCGTGTGGGGTAACCATTACCTGTGCTAGAAATTAGGAACTATTTGCCTTTAGTTGCTACGTGATTAAATTCTTTATTTGATAAATTTCAGCATATTATCTATGTGGTATACTGTGCGTGAAACTCTTTAGTTGACATATCTCTTGTTACACTGTTAAGTCTCTAAAATACCTAGACCCTACCCATTTGAATATTCCCTTGATCTAAGATCGAGAATCTTACGAAACCCAGGGAATCTAGAACGGTGTATATTGTTTGCGACCCTATGTCTACTTTGTGTGGTTTGATTGTGATTTTGTATTTTGTGATTGATTCATAAAAATGATAACTCATAATTTTGATTTGGGAGCTTTTAACGGAAAAAGTGATTTTTCAATCTGACAACAAAAAATGAGAGGTATTTTGGTTCAACAAAAGGTTTCAAAAGCCATTGATGACAATTTTCGTGTTGATTTTTCAAAAGAGCAAAAAGGATAAGCTGGTGAGCTTGCTTATACCTCAATTATTTTACACTTGTTTGACGTAATTTTGAGAAAAGTGAGTAAATTGAAAACCACTAAAGAATTTTGGAAAAAGTTGGAAGACTTGTATTTGCTCAAATATACTCCAAACAAACTTTACTTATTTGAGCGTTTTTTCAGTTTTAAAATGGATTCTTCAAAAGATCTTGATAACAATTTAGACGTGTTTAATAAACTTGTTCAAGATATTGTTAACTGTGAAAAGTTAAAATCTGATACATATAATATTATTATATTGCTGAATTCCATACATAATACTTATAACGATGTAAAGAATGCTATTAAGTATGGTAGAGACACTTTGACGTCCGAAATTGGCATTGACTCCCTTAAAAGTAAGGAGATGGAGATTAGAGTTGAAAAAATGATAAGAAAAGTGGTAAAATTCAGATGATGAGGGGTATAACTCAATTTAGGCGAAATAGTCATGATAGTTACCAGAGTAGTGGCAAGTTAAGTAGTAATGGAGGTAAAAAGAAGGGCAATGGTAGGTCTAGATCCAAATCTAGGATCAATGTTAAGAAATTCTATGGCTGTGGGATTACAAGACATTTTATAAATGATTTCTATAAAGAGAAAGGTAAGCAAAAGGGTAAGGAGAGAGATGAAGTAAATGTATTGTCCTCTGTTTCCGATAGTGGTGATTGTTAGGTTTACATGATTACAAGTTCTATTGCTTATCGTGTTGAATTGAATTTAATTGCCAATTCCCATTTGCATGAATGGATACTTGATTATAGTTCATCTTTTCATGTGACATCACAAAAGGACTGGTTTCAAAATTTGCATAAATCGAATGATGGGCATATGTGCTGTGTGATAATTCTGCTTATACCGTTGTTAGAATTAGTGATATTACCTTAAAGTTTAACACTGATTTTGTGTATACTTTAAAACATGTTAAATACATTGTCTAGAAATTTAATTTCAGTAGGAAGACTTGAGAAAGCTGACTTTACTGGTAAAATTGGAAATGAAATTTTAAAATTGGTTAAGGGTGTACTTGTCTCTATTAAGGAAATCAAGAAAAAATGATATTTATATCACTACTAGGGAAGTGATGAGATGTTTAAATTTCTGTATCTCTTCTGCTAAGGCCGATCACACACATAAATAGTACAATAGACTAACACATGTGGGTATTAAGGGGATTAAACTTCTTAATAAAAAAAGTGCATTTGGAAATGACAGTGTGTTTGATTTATGTTTCTGTGACCATTGTGTGCTTGGTAAACATCATAGAGCTACATTTTCCACGAGTGTTCATAAAACTAAAGCCATGCTTGAATATATGCATTCAGACTTATGGGGTCTCTCTAGCAGTCCCACCTTGGGTGGAAATATGTACTTCTTGTCTATCATTGATCATTACACTACAAAAGTGTGGGTTTATCTCTTAAATGATAAATCAAATACTTTTCATAGTTTTAATAATTGGAAAATACAAGTTGAGAACCAAACTGGTAAGAAGATCAAGTTTTTGAGAACTGATAATGGCCTAGAGTTTTTTAGCACTGAATTTGACAATCTGTGCAAAGAAAATGGGATAACAAGACATAAAATTGTTCCTTACACTCCCCCAGCAAAATGGGGTAATGGAAAGGATGAATAGAACTAAACTTGATAAAGTGCGTTGCATGATGTTAAGTCCTGGAGTCCCAAAGTATTTTTGGGGAGAAGCTGTTATAACTGCTTATTATCTGATTAATTTGACTTCATCTGCTACATTGAATGGTGATACTCTGCATGAAAAATAGTCAGGTAAACTGAATGATTATTCTATGCTTATAATTTTTGGTTGTGCTGCTTTTTCTCATCGTAGTGAGGGAAATCTTGAACCTAGAGCTAGAAAATGTATTTTTCTAGGTTACCCTAAAGGTGTCAAAGGTTACAGGTTGTGGGATAGGAGCCAAAAAGGGGTTATGATCACGGTGAGTAGAGATGTTGCATTCAATGAGAGCAAAATGCCGTGCCTTAAAACTGAATCTCAACCGGTGAGTAAAGAAGAAAAAGATGAAGAGAGAAATCAGTTAAAGGTAGAGTTAGGAAAACTTAGCACATCCGTCCATGTTATACAGAGTAAGGTAGAGAATCAGGATCAACAACCTAATATGGAGAATAAAGAGGAAGTAGTGATAGAAGAGAATCCTTAGAAGATTATAATTTAGCTAGGGATAGAGAGATGAGACAGTCTAGAGTACATATAAGATTTGTATATAAGTCTGAGTTAGCTTTTGCTCATGCGAGCTATGAAGAGTTAGCTGATAGAGAGCCAAAGACCTTTAAGGAGGCGATGAAAAGTGAATAATCCGAAGAGTGGTTTAAGGCAATGAAGGATGAAATGAGTTCTTTAGAAAAGAATCAAACTTGGGAGCTAGTACCTAGACCTAAGAATAAATCTACTTTTGATTGTAAATGGGTATTTAAGGGTAAGGAGGGTACTAGCGCATCTGAACCCTTAAGATTTAAATATAGGTTAGTGGCCAAGGGGTACACTCAGAAGGAGGGGGTTGATTGTAACGAGATTTTTTCACCTGTTGTTGAGTATACCACTATTTGAGTCATACTTGCATTGATTGCACATTTTGACTGGAAATTTAAACATCTTGATGTAAAAACTGCTTTTTTACATGGTGAACTTGATGTACAAATCTTTATGAATTAACCAAAATGTTTTAAAGACAAACTAAAACCTGATCATGTGTGCTTCTTGAAAAGATCTCTTATATGGTCTAAAACAATCACCTAGACAGTGGTATTATAGATTTGATTCTTTTGTATTATCTACTGGGTTTCAACGGAGTAAGTTTGATCATTGCCTATATTTCCAACATAATGATGCTAATAATGACTATGTGTTCTTATTGCTATATGTAGATTATATACTCTTAGTTGGTTCATCACCTAAGTGGATAAGTAAAATAAAAACAATTTGAATGGTGAATTTGACATGAAAGATTTAGGAAAAGCTAAAACAATCCTAGATATGGAAATTGAAAGAGATAGGTTAGATTCTGTTTTGTTTTTACATCAGTCCTCTTATGTTTCAAAGGTGTTAAAGAAATTTGGCATGCATGATTGCAAATCTGTTACATTACCTTTAGCTAATCATTTTGTATTATCTAAAGATTAGGCCCCCTGTAATGAAAAAGAACTAGAATACATGAGTAGAATCTCATACTCAAATGTGATTGGTTCTGTTATGTATTTGATGGTCTGCACTAGACCAGATTTAGCTTTTGCTATTAGCACTCTTAGTAGATACATGTCTAATCCTGGTCCTGAGCACTGGGAAGCCTTAAAATGGATGTTAAGGTACTTAAAGAGAACTAGTGATGTAGGTCTAAGGTTTGGTGTTAATAAGGAGGATGTGAAATTGAAGGGTTTTGTAGATGCTGACTATGTTGTGGATAGAGATAATAGAAAATCTACCACTTCTTATGTGTTTACTTTGTCTAACTCTTGTTTTAGTTGGAAATCATAGTTACAACACATTGTTTCACTATCCACGACCAAATCTGTATATATTGCCACCACTGAAGCTGTTAAAGAAGCTTTATAGCTTAGAGGTCTACTTCATGAACTTTGTGTTTTAAATTATTATGTGGTAGTATATTTTGATACTCAATCTTCTATACATTTATGCAAAAATCCTGTTTTTCATGAACGCACCAAATACATTGATGTTAGACTACATTTCATTAGAGATATTATGTCACAAGAAGTTATAAGATTTGAAAAAATACATACACAATATAATCCCTCAGACATGGGCACTAAGGTATTACCGGTGGTAAAGTTTAGAAGTTACAAAGATCTTCTAAACATCGGTGGAGGTAAATCATTACCAATTTTATCGGTTCTCCTTTTCTAAATTATTACTAACGTGTAATAATTTTTCTTTGCAGGTCCTTTGACACCAAGGTGGAGGTTTGTTAGACAAATTGTTGTCAAACGACCTCCCGGACAATAATATTAATCATTAATCATTCAGTCGGCATCGACCAATAACTGAAGTGAAACATCGACACCACAATTGTAACGACCTAAACCTATAACCTAATTGGGCCACTTGAAGTAGTCTAATTTAATTAGAGCTACTCATGGTTGGACCCATTACTCATTGGATGGATTTTGGTTGATAGCCCACTTATTCATTACCTATTAGCTCTTGGGCCTAACTACTATTTAACCTAAAAGCCCACTTACAATCTTATACAAGTTGACTCCCGTTTGTTGGCTTGGTATTGTGTGAAAACGTTATTTTGCTTGCCCATTTGTGTGAGAGAAACCGGCTGCATTCATTGGCTTTGTGCTTCCAATCATTGTGGCTTCTTTTTTTCATCTCTCTTTCAGCGTCTGTGGCTATTTTTTGGTTGCAATAATAGTTCATACCGTGTCCTTTGTGGGAAATACCAAGCAACCGGAGTTAAAGGTGGTTGTATGAGTGTTTGGGTCTTGGAACTTTGTGGTGTCGATTCGGTATTGTTTGAAATACTGAGCTCGAAAACTTTGGTGTCAATATTCTGCTCAACATTTGGTATCAGAGCCTTGGTGGTGTGCTGCGAAAGTTCCGGCCAAGACTAGAAACCGGCAGCAAAAACATATAAAAAAATCTATTCGATTTTTTCATCTCCAACCGAACCTGCAATCGCATTTTCTGGCCAAACAAGTGGCCATTTAAAGAATCCAATACCACAGGAAGAATCTGCATGTAGAGGCGCTCGTAGGTCCACCGCGCGTGGTGGTGACAGCCGCCGACGACGGCAGCGCGTGGAGGCGCTTCCGACGTAGTCTGGGAAAACTTTCTTCAGACAGTATTATTCTAATGAGATTTCTAACATTTTTGTGGTGTTAGTTTTCTGTTTCAGGTGATACGGTGAAATCTGAATGATTTCTGTTTCAGATTTCTAACATTATTTTGCTTGCCCCTTTGTGTGAGAGAAACCGGCTGCATTCTTTAGCTTTGCGCTTCCTCTTTGTGGCTTCTTTTTTCATCTCTTTTTTAGCCTCTATGGCTATTTTTGTGGTTGCAATAATAGATCATACTGTGTCCTTTGTGAGCAATACCAAGCAACAGGAGTTAAGGGTGGTTGTAGGAGTGTTTAGGTTTTGGAACTTTATGGTGTTGATTCGATATTGTGTAAAATATTGAGCCCAGAAACTTTGGTGTCAATATTCCGCTCAACAGTGTACATTTCAGATCCTGAAACCAGCCAATAGAAGAAACTTTTTGTGAAGTGAACTTTGATTACAAAAGTTTTAGTCTATGATACACTGGCACGAACATGTGTCGACAAGTCATTTTTCGAATAGTACCGACACGACACGTTGTTGACATGTTATTTAAAATCTTTAGGAAGAATTAGTTTTTGAATAGTGATTGATGGGAGAATGTGTGGTGGAAAAATGATGAAAAGTTTTATATTTGAGTGTAATATTATTTTATTTGGAGAATGTGTCGTTGAAAATGAGTACTATAGAGAAATGAATGGGAAAAAAGGAGAAAGAATGGAGCTCAAACATGGGCTTAGTTTTATACTTGTTATTTATTTTTATTGTTAAAATATTTTAAATATGGATACCAATTTGTTATTAATAATAATGTTGAGTTAAAATTATGTAATATTTCTGAAAAAGAAAGACAAATCACCACGATAGAATATCGAAAGGGTGTTATTGTTCGACACGTGTCGAACACAGACAAACTACTCTAATTAAAGTGTACGTGCTACACAGGTTTTAGTTCTACAAGATGTCCTGTCGTTTTCTGTACCTGAGAAGATTATAGCTTTCAAACTCAGGGCATGCATTTTATACACTTTAGACTATGTAATTTGGAGGCAAATATGCTATGCTGAGGTGGGCTGACTTGCCATATTGTTTTTTGCAGATGTTCTTGTTAATTTTTAGATTGATTTATGGTTCGAATAATAAGTACTGGTTTATGTAAAATGGGATGCAACTGTTATTGACAGCCTTGCAAAGTTGCCTTTCTTAGTCCTTAGAAAACAATTTTGTTGATTCTTGCTTTGTTTCTTTGACCTGAATTATATTACTGATTTAAGTTTAAAAAAAAAAAAAGATAAATGATGAAATTTTATCCCGATGAAACAATAGAGAAGAGATGATTTAAATGATTGATATACAAGGAAAGATGGAATCTAAAAAATTGAGTAATGTTATTCATAGTTAGCGACTGCAGTCAAGGGGTGGAAGCAGAAATTTAAAGTTAGGGGGCACAATCGAACTTGCAAAGAAATTGAGAGAAATTTTACAATCGAAAATTTACGTCCAAAAAAATCATACCCCATGCAATTTTACATCCGAAAATTTACATGGGATATGACTTTTTCAGATATAAAAATTTTACGTCATATTCCATATAAAATTTCTTAATAAAAGGATGAAAAGTACATTGAGAAATTTGTATTGCAAAAATAATAAATGTTAATGAAATAATTGAATTTTTTTAAAGAAAAGACGAATTAGATGTCTTTCTTTAAAACTCACGTTTAACGCATTTTAACTGTTTTCGATATATGTTTGAATTATTCGATATGTCTATAATGTAGTTTTCGAAATAAGTTTTGGGATGACATAAACAATTTGTAGATTCGATTAGCGAACGATCGTCGAAAATTTTTTAAAGTTAGCATGTTATTGAAATTTTCGAAATACTAATTTTGAACGGCTTATTTGACAAGTCGTATCATTTGCTATGATTACGCCATTAACGATGTAGAAAACTAGACCGTGAACACTTCGAAATGATATTAAGAATGCAATATTTCGTCCTTGTTTGATGGAAAGTAAAGATTTTGTTAAAAGGCAAGAGAAAAATAGAAAAAATTAAAATTTATTGTGATTTTGAACTGTTTGATGGAGATTAAAATCAATTTTTTAATAAATTTTGATAAAAGTTAAATAGTTATAGATTCCATGAAAGATGTTATTAATATTAATTGTTAACTTTGATTTAGATTAAAATTTAGATTTCAATCAATACAAAACATGACTTCATTAAAAAAAAAAAAAAAAACTCAAAAGTGCCCCCCTGGATCCGCCCCAGACTGCAGTAATCATCGGCTATGTGGCAACTTTTAATTTGAAGCATTAATTTCTTGTAATCCTATTACTTCAAATAATAAGTTAATGCATCAAACAAGAAGTTGATATATAGGACTAAGTCATTGACTATAAATATGATTACTCAAAAAAATTTGAGCCTTTGCCACTCTCCTATTTTAAATCACGCAAATGTCACTTAAAAATTGCGTGAAGTGCACATGTGTATTTCAAGAAAAATTGGAACCAAATTGTAGAGGTTGGGCCGTTGGGGATGATTTGCGTTCAAATATAAAGGTGAAAATAGACATTTCCTCTACTTTTTGAAAAGGTGAAGGATGACACGTGCCAATTTCTCTAAATCTTAGTCGGTATTTGTCTTTACGAATTAAAGAATTATAGACTAAATATTCTGGTGTTTGTCGAATAAATCAACATTTTTGCTTTTTTCTTGTTCTTTATTTCTCTTCTCACTTTATCAAACGGTTGTCATACGGGGTGAAAGTTTAAATTAGCCAAATATTTTAGATCTAAATGTGGAATTAACCAATTAAAAGCAACAAATGAATAAATAACACCAAATATGATCTGTTCATTCTTCTTCTTATAACAGTCTTTTATAAAGTGTCATGTCTTTTCACACCCATAGCACTTCGTATTTCCACTCCTAGACTTTGGTTTAAACTTTCATTTCCCCTTCTTCTTAGAACTATTATTCTACTGATGACTCTCAAATTCCTTCACAGTCCTATCAATCTTAAGCTCTAATTCTTTACTTCTTAAAGAACTATGTCAGGAGTTAAGGTATATCTACCATACTTAATAGCAGACTTAACATCCTCATATACATCAGGTATAGCATTTAGAAGGACAACAACTTTATATTCTTCAGAAACTTTATACCCAACATTAGTAATATCTTGAACTAATTTATTAAAAGTATCGAGATTATCATCTAAATCTTTCAACATCAATTTTAAAGCTAAAGAACCTTTTTAGAAGGAAGAGTTTATTAGGCAGACTCTTAGACATATATTGTTATTCTAATTTGTCCCACAAAGCCTTAGCATTATCAAGTTTTTCAATTTTTCTCAACACTTGATCAGACAAATGAAGAATTATAGAGGTATAAGCAAGTTCATCATTTTCAAGTTTTTGATCATTAGTCATAGTAGCAGGAAATTCACCAGTTATAGCTTTACAGACTTTCTATTGAACTAAGACCCCTTTCATTTTTTGCTGCCAAATGGAAAAATCTCATTTTCCATTAAAAACTCCAAGTTCAAATGTTGTAGGTGTCATTTGAAGTTTTTAACCAGCACAAAAAAGGTATTTGAGGTCATAATTTAACATAAAAGCATAAAATAGATATTTCAAAATCTATAGAATATCACACAAACCTGAATGTGACACAAAAAATAGAAAAGAAATATCTCTCAAATCAACAGGCCAATAAGACAGTGAAAAAATGACGTGAAGAATTAACAGTGAATATAACCATAATAATAACCTTAGTGTGAAACACAAAATCAACAGAGAAATTAAACCAATTTATAATCATAGAAATTCACAAATTTCAACTGCTGTATATTAAACAGAATAATATGAAAATTCCTCCAATCTCTGATGTTAGAATTCACCAAGATTCCATGAGGTTCACGACCTCAGGTCAAGGCTCAATTCTTAATCACCAGAGAATAAGAAGACATAACATGGAAAACAATGGGGGAGTCTCAATATGCAAGATCAAATAACAGGATAATAAAAGGGGATAGGAATTGTCACCAAGCTGGTTTGAAGAACCAGTACCAAGAAAATTTTAGGGATTCAGTAAGACCACCAGCTCGTAGCTCAATCTCCAAGCCTGTTCACCAAGAACCAGTGCCTTAAAAAAAAACACAAACAGAAACCACGATTAGTAGCTAAATCGAAATCTAGGGTTTTCACTGTAAAATGAGATTAGTGAAGAACAGGTTCTGAAATTGATTTTCACACCTTGCACCACCAATCGAAGAACCAGAGAGCCACCAAGAAGGCTTTGATACCACTTGCACAAACGAAAGCAGTAACCAAGATTCACAAAGAAGAAACCAAACACCAACATTAAGAGGATTCGATTATTATTTGGGTTCAGAATACAAAACTCATTGTACCCTTCTATACAAGCAAACAACCACAAAGACACCTACAAACCCTAAAGAAATTGCACAACATAGCTACTCAATGGCTCAAGATTACACAGCCAATCTATCTAGCTAAAGTCTCAATCGAAGAATCACAAAGACCACATCACAAAGATTGATGATTAAAACCAGAAGTTTTAATCTCTACACTAAGTATTGAAAAAGAGAATCAAGAGAAGAAACAACACGAAGAAAACCCCAGAAGCTTCAGACGCACTAAGCAGAAACAAAATGAAAAGTTAAGGGCTCAAGTGACCATCCATCTTCCATATATACACATCCCATTCACCGTAGATCAACCATGAAATCAAGGGACCAGAGCAGCACACGTGACGATAGATTGGACTGGGTTTTGGGCCGATTTCCTTGAGTTATTAGGCAATGTTTTAATGGTTGAAAATATTTCTAGCATTTGGGCCAAGCCCGTTTCATCACTACCCAAATGGTGTAGATGCAATTGACAAGAATGGCATCACAACCCATAATTTACAACTCTTAATTGTGTTTTCAGCGAGATGGAGTTCAATCTAGCTTCCATCTGCCAGAGTAGCTCTCGTCTTTACACAATTTTAGCTTAGCCCCATCGACGGACAGAGTCTCGTCCTATAGCTTAGTGTCACGGGACTAGTTTTCTTACACTAGAATAACTAGATACCGTGCGGCCTTAACGCACACAATTCCCGTCCCTACGAGAAAACGTTAAGTAAGCCTTTCGACGCCCACAAACTAATTCAACCTTACTAGGCTAAATTAGGATAACTTTGAGTAGAGATTTTGGAAGTAAAGACAATATGTAGAACAAGTAAGTTTGGGGAATTTTCTCTTGTATATAAACAACTCAAACTACAATGAATGAATTTACAATGAGACTACTTCTCTATTTATAGGCAAACCTCCTTGGATTCAAGGGCTAAGATCAATCCCCATCCAAGGGTCCCCATTGGCTACAACTTGCCTTAAACCTCCTTAGACTAAGTGGAAGCAAACTTGGACTTGGCTTCTTTGCAAGTGGATTCTTCCTTCAAAAATCCCATGGGAATTATGTCCCTTTCATAGTCATCAAGTTGGGTTTCTCTTCCTTCCTTGGTCTTTCTTAGGCAAGTGGGTTAAGTAACCAATTTGTATAAGTTTCCCAAAATATCCTAGCATTCAGCCCATGGTATTTTCTCCTTGGAAACCACCTGGTATGCTAGGAAAACTGCCCATGTCATGCCCATGTCGCTGCGTCATCTTGCCTCGATCAGTGTTGTTGTATCTTTGCGTCTGCGCAATGACTACGATGCGTATGCAGCTACGTCTGGCTGCGTCCTGGGAGCTGCCTGCAATGTCCTAAGAGTCGCTCGCACCGTCACTGCGATGATCGCCGTGTCGCAGCCGTGTCGCAGTTGGATCGCAAATCACACCCGAATTTTCTAGGCAACGCCTGGACTGCTGTCATGGACACCAAATTTTCCCGGCCGCCACCTGGACATGGAGTTGCGACCAGGCGGGACGTAAGTTTAGTCTCCTTAACTAACATATTATAGCCTTCTCATTGGTTGTCATCGACATGATTATCCTCGCCTCTATTATGACTTTCACTGTAGGTAGATAGAACCTGGCCTTCCCTACTGGAAAATCGAACAGGCTATCCTTGCCTTTATTCCAAATTTTATAGTAGGCAGAAGAAACCTTACATTTATCTTCTTTCTCCTTGGTGCCACTGTGACTATCTTTTAGGGCCAGCTTCGGCTTGATTAGTACATTAACTATGCTTCCTTCAGTTTTAGCAGGATTATCTATACTAGCAAATAGGTTTTTCAGCCTATCCATCACAGCTTCAGATGTTTGCCTTCCTGTCAAAGATTTTTCAAGCAAATTCTCTCCATGATCAAGACGGTATTGACCAGCGGAGCTCTTGGAACAGCCTTCCTTAAAGCGCTGAGGTTGCATTCACGCGTAGCTATCTGATTACCCTTTACCACCGCTATCCCTTTATGGGTTTCAAATTTCATACATAGGTGATGGATAAATATTACATCTTTCAATTGCTTCAAAGCAGACCTTCCCAGGATCGTATGATATACTACCTACTATCCATAATCAGGAAGTCCATGTATCCGTAGAATATAGTTGGCTTCTCATCTATTTTAATGGCCACTGTAATTTGTCCACTAGGGATCAAAGCATCTTCGGTAAAACCATAAAGGGGTTCGGCTACAAGTGTCCAGGGATGATCCTCTTGTATTTAATTAAATCCACTTCCAAACAATATATTTACGGAGCTGCCATTGTCTACCAACATTCGGCTAAGGCCGTTACAAGCAATTAAGGCTCGCACTACCAAAGCATCGTAGTAGAGATATATGATTCCCTATTCATCATCATTAGCGAAAGTAATTGGAAGAGAAATGGGCTAGGGATTACCTTTGATCAAGAAACTTTCCAGAGTTTGCTTCTTTATAGCTCACACATAATTCTTTTGCGCTTGTTGTTTCCTTGCCAACGTAAGGGCATTCAATAATAATGTGTATTTTTCTAACTGGGGCTCGATAATGCAGATCAATTGTTGGGATTCGCGAAGGATCTGTATAATTCAATTTTCATTCGTGATCTCTTCCTCTATAGCTGGAATAAGGAAGCTTTCAATTATCTGGTCCATTAAGCATTCCACTTTGATGGCTTCGCTACTTCGCCATCCTGAGTTCTTCAAAACATTCCTCCATGTCATGGTCTATGATACAATGAATCATACAGTACTTTACCTTTTGGATATCTGGAGATGGAGGAAGTTTGCCACTAGCTTGTGAAGGTACAGTAGAGATCATATGTACTTTGCTTTTACGTTCGCTGATCCACAAGTACTGGTGTTTTGGCAACTTATGGGCATATGCCGAAGTCTTTCCTAAGGCAGCTCGCATTTGTTTTACCTTTTTCAGATTTTCAATCGTTTTCTCTATTTGGATATCCGTTTGTATCAGATTCACTAACTGATGGTACAAGGTTGGATTTTCATTATGAACGTCCCTTTAGAAAGGAGTCTCCATCAATAGCCCATACTATAAGGCGTCCCTGGCCTTTTCGTCAGATAGTGTTTCACAAGTGATTAATTCTACACCAAATCGAGAGAAATAACTCTTTAGGGACTCAATTCTTCTTGCCTCATATCATTAAGTCTTGTTGCGGGGCCTGTCCTAGTCTACTGCCCGCAAATGCTCCTAGAAAAGTTTGTTTCAGTTGAGGCCAACTTCGAATTGATCATAACGGGAGTTTACTGTACCATCTCTTGGCGAACACATCTAAAGCCAGATGGAAACCTTGACACTTAAGTGCAGCACTGGATTTTTTTCAAATGCATCTCTTGTCATATAATTCACTCAAGTGTTACATCGGATCTCCTTCACCACTATATTTATCCATGACGGGTCAAATGAAATTATCTAGAATAAGTTCCTCCATAATCTCCTTAGAGAAAGGTAGATGTTCATTATCATCGTCCAACTCGTAAGATCTCGCAGGCGTGTCTTTATAGGCTTACTCTTTCATCGCCACCTGTGCTGCCTTCCTGGTTCAATTTCACAAGTTTGTGATGCCTGAATAATGTTATTATCATCATGAAACACACTGTTAGCATGATTAGAATCCTCAGGTTTACCTGCATTCATATTTTCTATTTTTGCTCGTAACAAGGCATGCTCGGCCGTCAACAACTTCAAGCTCTCTGATAACTCTTGTATGGTTTCGGTAGTGGACATTTTCTTTCGCAAGCAACGGCGATGAGCAAGAGAGAAAACCAGTTTGTGCTTCTTGTGGAATTTCTTCTCTCTGTCTTTTAGGATTAGGATCATTGCCGATTGTTTAGGATTAACATCATTGTAGATCGGACAATCACTACCTTCTTCAATTTCCACTTCTGAAGCTTTTGTCTCTACTAGTTTTTCCTCAGCCTGACTCATAATCTTCGGTATAGCTAACTACAAATTTTGCAATGGATATTCGTGGTTTACTTTGATCAAGTTTTTACGAACGGTGCCAATTTGTTGACGATACAAATACGATCAAATGATTTCTATTGAATAATGCTTACAAACAATTACACTGGATCTAATTTTGTATTACAAACGAATTGCAATTGAATGACAATAAACGTATAATCAACAAATCCCGTCACCTTACTAGGGCCTTTCCTTTCCTAGTTTTGATGCTGAACTAGATAAAGAAGAATAAATAGCTATTTGAGAGAGTACTAATTGAATTGCATCCCTTTCTTTCTTCGAATGAGGGGAGTATTTATAAATTTCTCGTCGAGCCTAGAGGTATTCTGGTAATTAGGAGAAGGAAGATAGGTGGCAGCTCTTCAATGGCCTCTTTATAACCGTTTTTTGCACCCATTTGCTAGTATTCATCCAGCCATGTTCGAGGACTTTGCACATTTTACCCGTGTATTAGGCTTAGCTTTGCAATAATTAGGTTCACACAGCGGTTCGCTTTTATAGGCTAACAACAAGGACTCCAATTCCTTAACATGATTTTGCAAGAAATCAAATTCCTAAACAGTCCTCAAAATCTTTTTTTGGCAATATTTAGGATCTACAACTTAATATTTACTATATTGGAAGAACTAAAACCTTCAAGTTGGAAGATTCTACTCATGAACTGGAGAACTGGGCCTGGATATGGAGCTTGCACTTTGCTCTCTCGAATGAGCTAAATCAAGCTGCTTAAGTTTCTCTATATCAAATACAACTTCCTCTGCGAAATGGCGATAATTATGATCGGTAATAATTAGGCTCCACACTATAACACGAGGCCCCTCTTACACATAAGCTCGAGACTTTGGAATCTCTACCAAGAAAATAGAGCAGGGGACCGGGTACGAATCATTTACCCTGTCATCTATAAACTTCTTAATACCTTAAAGAATACACAAGTAAACAAAGGCCTTCAAAACATCAAAGCAACCTGCATCAGCAACATCCATTTGCACCATGTCTTGAACTCCTCCTTCAAGCCACTAATCTGATCGACGGAAAGCCTAATTTCTCTGTTCTATTATGTCCTTTGACAATTCGCGGCAAGCCCTCTTCTGGAGGCATGATCCTGAAGCATTTCTCTTTTAACCAATATTTGCTATCCAATCAGCCACCTTGTTACCTTCTCTTCGTATATGAGAAATTTGAACTTGCATCATCTTACCATACCGATGAATATCTTATATCAAATATTGAACTTTCAAGGACCCTTCCAGTATTCTTTAACAGACAACTGCTTCATTGGAATTAATTTGTGCCAAAACTTTACTATATCCCATCTGTAGGCACAATCTTAGTCCAATTGAGAGAGCCCTCAGATCAACTACTACAATGGAATATTCAACAATGAAATCATAAAGGGCCCAACTCACATCTCCTTTTGAATTTCTAAGGACTCCCCCTTTAGCAACTGTTTATCTCCTTTTAATGTCCCATCTAGTTTCATCCACCCTTCCTGAGATTTTCGCCAGCACACACAAGTGTAATCTGCTATGGTTCCTTGCATTTTTACAAGCTTCCTTAAGATGACCGGCACCATATAGATTTGCAATCAAGTATTCCACTCGATTCCGAGCAACCAAAACACAAACAATGGTAATACAGAGTTAATATTACCTGGAGCTTTGGCTTCTGTGTAAAGGTTCCAGACAGGACCAAGATTCTTGGCAGGACAAATTTACTTGAAGCAATATTATATCGTAACCGGAACTGGCTCCAGACTTTCTGTGATATCTTATCATTTAGAAAAATATGATCCAATATTATAACAATCATTGTCATGAAAATATTTGTTTCGTTTGAAATACCGCAAGTGCACGGTTCGTTAATAAGTAGTAAAATGGATTTTGAGTTTAAGTATCCTTCACAAACGATTGTACTCGTTCAAATTCAAATTAACTTAGCCTTAACCGAAACAATTGAAATTCGTGGTTTTTCCTGTAAATTAGATAATCTACTTATGAATGTAAGACCTAACTTAACTAAAATAAATGCAAGATTATAAATAAATACAAGTTTATAAAATTATAGTGATGAAAAGCTTACTATGATCCTGAATCTCCTTATATCAATCCCATTTAACTCCGAGCCTTATGATTTTGACAACATGATTCAATTATGAAGATCAATATTTCTAATATATTTAACAATCTCTCTTGAATAGAATTAAACATATCATTACATATGATCCGACCATATTTCTATGACGGATGCGAACATATAAAAATGCATTAAAAATTTATGAATACTTAAAAATCACGTAAAGCATAACAGTATATTTCTATTTACTATCGGACTCTACGATAATTGACACAATGTCTAACTTATTTTCAATCTTTCGAATGTAAAACAAAACACAAAACTCATACAATTATCGTGCATATAATTGTAGAGAAAAATAAATCTATGTTAATCACTCAATTATTAAAAACGTGTATTGAATGTCAAAAATAAATAAGATTCAAAAATTAAAGTTACATAATACAAAGTTCATCGAAAACCTAGCACAAAAATAATATAGTTAGCATAATGTCAGAATTAAATAAATAAAAGTGAAACGATATCATCGAGAAATTGACGGAGTGTCATTAATTTTTCAAATTGAAGCTGCCGTCTTTTGCCTTTCATCTCCTGTGTTTTTCTGTCGGTTTCTGCCGTTCTCCGTGTATATGTTTTTTTTTTTTTTGAGCCGTGCTACAGTGCCCGCATGGGTGACCGCGGGGATGACCGCACACACACATGGGGGTCGGGATTATTTTATTCACGCGGGACTCGCGCCTCGCTGTGAGTGTGCGGTCATCCCCGCGATCACCGGCGCGGGTCGTTTATCATTTTTCTTTTTTCTTTTTCTCTTGGCTGTCTTCCTTTTCATTCCGTGTCTGTGCATGTATTTGTACCCACCAATTCCGTGTCTCGTGTAGTGCTTTAATTGCCAACAAATTGATTGGATTTCACTCCATTTCCAAGAATACATTATTTTTCTCAAAGTCCTCAATTCTTTTAAAATAATGCAATTCAATCATTGAGTCCAGTTAACAGCGCAACCAATGTCTTTTTTAATTTAGTTCAAGTCCTTCAATTTCCAAAGTGCGGAATTTGATCCCAAACTTCCATCCAATGGCCAATTTATCCTTGTTCCCTTTCCAATTGCTTCAAACGAGTCCATAACTAAAAATAAAATAAAATTAACTCTAAGTTAAGTAGAAATTATTAATTTAATGATATAAAATCCAAATAATATGACATAAATAAGTGCACAAAATGCACTTATCAATCATTCACGAAAAACAAAAAGTAGAAACCTTAGTATATATCCCCTTGCAAGGAAAACGGTGTAATTGAAACTTGAACTTAGTGTCACCTTGGCTATGGAATTTTTATCTATTTTGGACTCATCACTGACTTATTTAACATTAATTGAAAATCCTAACAGTTTGATGTGTTCGCACACGAACAAGTAGGATTTGGAGTTTAAAAATAGACGTCAAACTGAATAAGTGATCTGGATGGGATATTTATTTTAAACGTTCAGTGATGAGTTCAAAACGAATTAAACTTCAATGACCAAGATGATATTAAGTGCAAACTTCAGTGACCATCTGTGAAATTAACCTTATTAAATAAACACTTCAAATATATAAAAATTTAATCTTCAACCACCGTTTACACTACTGCTAGCTACCAACCGTTGACTTTTCTAATTCATAACAACGTGTATTCCAGATCATACACTGAGTTGACCAAGACAGAATGCATAAAATCAAATCACACAACGAAGGGTGTATGATCCAATCATCAACCCATTTCAGATCTTTTCTGTAGCTTCCGTGTTTGAGATTCAGTAACTCAAGCTGAATTCTCTTATTTGATCGTTTGAGATTTTTTATAAATATCCAAGAAATTTCCAAAGAAAGGGTTTCCCAAAAATTTTCTGTTTGATTTATTGGAATAAGTAGTTTCTTGACACGTAAATTTTGACAAACTTGTTGGATGAAATCAGACTGTGTCTGTGTGGACCATGTTTCTCGATTATGGATCACATACCAAGATATCTGAATATAAACTTAAATGCACTTCTCCTGTATCCTCTATGCATTCCATACCATATACTGCCGTAGACCAAGACCCCAGTCTTTATAAACAGTGTATCTTTCAATCAGCAATCCCATTTAAAATCTATTGTGTAGATCCCATGTTAAAGTTTCAATAGTTCAAGCGGGATTCTCGTATTTTGAGATTTTGTATCTTGCAAGATTTCTGTTAAAAGAGATATAGCTCGATGTCTAATAACTATGACAATTGGGAAAGACTTGTGGAAGCCGTGCTGCGGAGAGAACATGACCGGGAACTTGCTTTAGCTGATTCCAGGGAACCAAGTTTCAGCTCTAGTATCATATCGGATCCCGGTACTCCAATTCGTGACAATCAGAATATTCAACTTGGATCTTCTTCTGATACAGTAAATGAAACGGATTGGGCGATATTGCTTCTATCTGATTATGAGGACATCATCTCCAGATCTGTGGATCCTGCGGCCTATGCAACCATGAAAGACCTCTATTTGAGTCTCTGTGACTCTCCAATTTTCCTTGATGGAGGCAAAATGGTAACATCACAAATTTTTATAAATTTCTATATTCTGCTGTTATTCGTGGACTTAACCAAAATAAAAGGATTAATTATTTGACCATTGACGAATGCAGAGCTTTCATATTGATAAAACAACTGGGAAGAAATGTGCTATGATTGGAGCAAGAAAACTCAAAATTTTATGGGGTGAAATCCCAGAATTCTGGAAGTGGACATCTCACGACAAGTCCAGGTCCTTTACCATATATAAGAAATATCTTTTTCCTTCTGAATTCATTTGAAATTGCATATTAGTAATATTATGTGCAGATTCTTAACGGTGGCAGAGCTTAATCAAGTTTTGAGGTTTGATATTCGAGGACAAATAGATGCAAATATGCTGTCCCCAAAGACTCGCTATGCAGCTTATCTTGTATATAGATTTGCGAATTCTTACGACGGTAGTCCCTCGTTAGTAAATGCAATTATCAGTTTTGATAAAATTAAAGATGGCGAAGCTCACAAGCAAGCTAGTGTTTTGCACCTCATACCAGGAAAAGATAGAAATGGGAATACTGCAATGAGACCCGACAAGTGGATGGAGGTAGAAATTGGAGACTTCTATACTGATCAAGAAGATAACAGTGTGGTGGAGGCGCGAGTATGGGAGCATAAACAATATTTGAAGTCCGGCCTCATTGTAGAAGGCATTGAATTTCGCCCACCCAATGCTAACATTGTGATTTTTCCGAAGAAAAATGTGACAAAGAAAAGAAAAGGGAGTCAAAGAATCTTTTCAAACCTTAGGATTTCTGAATGAAATGAACAGAAAATTCTGTGTCTCCTCCTGATTTGTCTTCTTTTTCGCCTTCTCCCGACTTGTTCAGCTTGGGGCTGAAGCTGCTATGCTAGAGTACTTATCCTTATTTGGACTGTGCTTTGAAAACAAAAGTTATGTAAATGATAGGTAATAGCCCCAAGCAAGTCCTTAGTAGCTCCGCCCCTGAAGTTATGTAAAAAATATATGTTACATCATACGCAGAAGAATCGTACTTTGAGAGAAATGAATGCTCCTCCACATCTCAATTACCATGGTTATTTATTCATGTGCAAGAATAATGGAGGAACAGGAATATTTTTTTTATATTCTCTGTTTTCAGAGAAGATGTTGAAAGTGGATACATATGTGCATCTAAAGAAACTATTAAGTGATGCAACGTGAATAACGTGAATAATCATCGTTGATTCCAAGTGAATACCAAATAAGGTTAAAAGGAAAAAAAAATTTAACTAAAAGGTGCCAATACAACCTTCAAAAGAAACATGAAAGGAAGCAATAAAGTAAACGCTCGGTTTGAAACAAGTATTGATGGGGTTTGGTCGAGAACTCTGACACCAATTTTTGACATTGAGATGGACAAAAATTTATTGGAGATGCCGATAGGAAGAGAAAAAAGAAACTTCATGTATCCTTCTTTGTCCACAATCCTTCTTTTATAAACTGGATGATAATCAAAGAATCAATTCCGCGAGTTCATATCCGACGAACCAAAGTAAGGAGAGGGGGCCCCATCCAGGTTGAATAAAACTGCTACTGAGGTACACTTGGGCAAGTGTTTAAAAGTGACTCAAAAGCCAATGAATGCAAGACACTAAACTAATGAATCAAACGTGATACTATAACAGAATGAGTTACAAGCTAGACAATAAGAGGTTGTCATCCGTTATTTTTCCTAAATGACCCAATTGCCCCATAGCCCTTGAGGAAAGTTCATAAATACTTCCGTCTAAGAGAAGAAAAGTCATGCAAATTTAAATATTTCGCTATCAAATAGTCATTTCTCATTTTGCTCTGGTTTGATAAGAAACTTGAGCAAAGTAAACCACGAAATTCTATGTTGTAACTAAGAAATCCTTGAGATCTGAAAGGATGAGCCAAATGGATGCAGTTCCGGAAGAAATAAAAGTGTTGGAGGTTGAAACAAAAAAGTCCAGTATAATCTGGTTAGTAGTGATGCTAATCCAAAAATAAAATGGAAGGAACACCGGCAAGAGTTCATGCGAGCGTCTCTTCTGTCAGACACCATCGCCAATAGAAAAGAGCGCACACTACGAAGACAGCGCAGGAAATGGAGGAAATCCTCAAAGCACTAACATCAAAAAATGTATATTTGTGTGCAAAGTATGAGAATCAGAGGGTCATGATTTGAAGTACAACAAGTGCAATCACTGGGAAAATTGAAGAGCGAAAAACCATAATAATTCTAATAATATTCATCAGTATGAAGAATTTGAAGGCCAATCTACAATATTTTTTATTGAAAAGATGAATGATGAGGGGTAAAACACACCATGCTTCATACAAGAATGTTTTTCGTCAATTGCAAAAGGTGAGAGGTTCTGCACAATAGGTTTCAAAGATAGGGGTAATAAACCAATCAGCCTTTCAAAAATCAGGTGTGAGATTTTTTCTTTCAAAAATCAAGTCTATCATGTCCCCCACAACAAACCCTAATTTATTCTTTTTCCCATTCCCCAATTCACAATTACATCCACACCACCACAACTGTAGTCCACCACCAATGCCCGTCGCCGCCACCACCCCAATTCCAAGCACCACGCCTGCTACCACCATGGTGGATATACTTTCAAGACTTCCTGCAAATTCCAAGTATCGTCGCGATAATTCCAAGCACTGCCCCCGCTTCCACCACGCTGCAGCAACGCCCGATACTGTTCGATGCGCCTTGAGAAAGCTCGCCGCGCGTGGCCAGAAACGACGTCTATAGAGTAAAACTGAAGGGGGGAAATTTGGGTTTGGGTGTAGATATAGGATCAGGGCCTCCAGTGCAATTTGTGAAATTGCAGGCCCTGCTTGCAATTTTAGATTGAAGGTCAATTTTTTTGTTGGTGGCATTAGAGTTGCAAATGGGGGAGTAGGATATGATCAATTATTTTGATGATTGTGACCAATATATAATATGTAAGTGGTAAAATGAATAATTTGTGATCAATTAATAATATGTGATCTAAGAAAATGTGTAATTGTCACTAATTTGTATTTGTCAGTCACAATTTATATCTTTTAAGATCGTAACATTATGCAATTTGTGACTTTGACCAAAATTGTGTGTTATCGTGACCTCGACCTTTTATTAAGTGGTCGCCTGATTTTTGAAACTTTTTCATAAGTTTTTTATTTTTGAAGTGTGATTTGAAATCTTTGTAATTATGTATTCTTCCCTTAAAAAAACTCTAAGCCTCATTGCCCGAATAAAATTAGTCGTTATTGTTGACTGTTATTAGACGAGTAGGACCCAATAACGCCTATATTTTCAATTTTAATTGGATTTTAAACATGATCTAGAACTTATTAGACACAATATTTTTCAAAAATAAAAATTATCTTATTTAGATTATCGAGATGGTGACAATGTTCTTGATATTATAAGAATGGTAAGTCAACAAGTTGCTTTTTTAGCTTAGACAATTGCTTCTTCTTAAGAGACATATTCTTGTGTTTGGCCAATGGTATTTTGACACATCCTTGAACTGTAGCAATCAGTATGGTTTCTTTCTTAGTATAGTTTGTTTTCCACAATGCAGCGAATTTCAGAGGGGTTTTTAAGTGATAAGAAAACAGATAATCTCTGTTTGATTTCTTAGAAGTCGTCAAGTAATTTCTGCTTTGTTTCCTTCCTTCCTTCCCTGACAGATTGTAAAGCTAATATGTCAGTATATTAATTGGAGGAAAGTGTGAAGAATGTCCATTTTCACATGCCTTTTGGAAAATAGTCAAAAATTGAATGTTTCGCTTATCAGTGTAATAATTAGAGGAAAGTGTGAAGAATGTTCATTGTTCACATGCCTTTTGAAAAGTAGTCAAAATTTGAGCGTTTTGTGTCCATAGCCATTTAAAAGAAATAGATATCCAATAAATTTCCTAAGAAAGGGTTTCTCAGAAATTTTCTGTTTGATCTCTTGGAATAAGTAGTTTCTTGACACGTAAATTTACAGCCTGTGTGGACCATGTTTCTCGATTATGGATCACATACCAAGATATCTTAATATAAACTTAACGATTTTGCTACATGTACACTTAGTTTGATATCATGGATGATATTCTCTGATAAAAAGACATAAATATCTTTTTCTTATTCTTTAGTCAAATCAAGGTTCTCTATTCCAGATATAGAGTAACTTTGATGTATTTCTCCTAATAAATAGAAATGTTAATTGTGCTCGTATTTATCAATATATTTTTTATCAAAAAAATCATTTAATATTCTAATTTTATTTTCTAATTTATTAATTTCTTTATTAATTCTGACTATATTTTCTGTAAAGTATAAATGCACAGGTATATTTCTATTATTTTTCAGAAAATAATCAAGCATGGTATAAGATGATTTAATTTCTTCTTTTTTCTTTCACAATTAATTTATAAACGTTGAATAATAGTAATTAAAATTTCATAAATAGCAGAAGTGCAAATATTAATGCAAGTAATTGACATAAATAAGAAAGATCTTACAGTATTGAAGCAGAAGGTAAAGACAGAATAATATCAACGAGATTTCCCTCGAGATTGCTCCCGTATGTTTGTATACTCAAATATAAGTGATCGATATTATTTGAGTTTAAGAAAGTGGATTATGGTCCAACACGACTTCCGCACTCTTATTATTTTTCTCTCTGACTCTTTTGCATATCTCACAATGGATCACACGAAATCACAGTTTTCCTTTCAACTCCTTGTTAAAATATCACCTTGAAAGGTAACAGGGTTCTTATGGCTTTCTCTATCAACGCCTCAAACGCCTACACACGGCTATATGGCAATAAGATACTTACACTAACCCCAAGGTTCTCACCGTTGGAGTATAAGTAAGATAAGAGTTTTTGAGAAATAAACAAGAATAGAATGACAGTAGTTTCAAACAACTTGGATTTCATAAACACATCACACTAATATCTTTTACATAAGAGTATACATACATATTTCAGCTAAACTCTTGGTACTTTCTCTAAAGAGATTAGAACTCCATAGAGATTACCTTATTACAAGTTTCAAATGAAAGAGAGAAATTGAAATGGTTATAAGATTCGAAAAACTAGAGAGAAAGATAGTTTTTTGCTTAAGGATAGGATGCCTTATTTTGAGAATTAGTCTTCAATTTATAGACTCAAAACGTACTCCAGCTGTCATTCATTATTGTGGTGTTACTGTGTAAGATAATGAGAATCTTATTGTGGCCTAAAGTTCTTTCTCTTAGTATGAAAAATTATTTAAGGCGAAACCCCCACAGTTTTTCTTTATCAAAGTAATTCTGATAAAGTAGTGATAAAGGGGGTCCTCTACTTTTCCATATGAGACTCAAACCACTCATCCAGAAATTCTTCTGGATCTAGTGATATTGGTGAACCATCTTCTTCATTGCTACAGCACTCGCACTTATAATTTAGATAACGCCAAAACTGTTTACACGGCTCATTTTTTGTCTTCTGTGTTCCACTAGCGCTACTTCCAAAAATATGATCACATCATAAATCAAAATAGTGCCAATCTTCTTGTTTAGTGGGTCCACAGTTTTGCTGTAAATCAAGTGGTCTTGTGATTCATATACCCAAATTTTCTGATTTTTTTTCAATAACTTTCTGAATATGCTCAAATTGCTCCTTATATCCTTTGGCTCTACAGAAAGTTGTCATATTGATAACATCTTCTGGTGTAGTTTCATGGACTTCACTCTTCTCGGGCTGAAGATGCTTGGAAGTAGTGGCAATCCTTATGACATGGCTAACTGGCAATAGTCTATCTTCTTCATTATCCCATTCATGACAAGCAGAGAAAAACCTGATATAAATGTTCTTATGTTTAAGAACTTAGCAATAGCTTTTAATAGCTCGGACTACTTCTTTTAGTAACAAAGAAATTTCTTTTAAAGATTTCGATGGGTAGATACAAATTATATTTCTCATTTCGTAAAGAGCACGAACTCAATAAGTTGGGGCTCATAGATAAATGTTAACTTTGTTGTAGGTTCCATATGTTAACGTTTTCATCCATCCTCCTATACTGGTGAACCAGCAGCATGCTAGATTGAACAATACATATGCAAGCATAAAATCGTTTTTATTTTTTATGTCCATAACACCATGGGTGTTACAAGTTTTGATAATATTTGAGCAATCAAGCTCTAGTATGGAGATACTATCATTTGTAAATTTTTCCTCCTGTGAGGGAGACAAAGTAATATTCTCTTTAACTGAGAGTTTATGAAGTTTCAATACTTCTTGTTCAATATTGGCACAAAGGCCTTCAGAATTATTAGCACTAGGGCCTTCAGATAATATAGCATTGTTGGCTTTCTCAGATATCGGCTTTACAGCAGCCATTTCCATCAAAGTTATCTTGGACTCTATCGCAGCAATCTTTATGTTCGTCTCGAACTTCAATTTTTGGAGCTCCTTCTTGATTTGCTCCATTCTTGGTTAAGAAATATGGAATAAAATTGTCTTTTCCTTTAATATGGATAATATCAAATTTAAATGGTGCAAACCACATTTGCACTCTAATAAGTGGTCTTTCAGCTGCACTTGTTCCAAGTTTATTTGTTAATAATGGTTTTACCTGAGTATTATCTGTTCTAATAAGAAATTTTCTAGGTAGCAAGTATGGTTCAAATTTTGCTACTCCTTTCTTAACTGCTAAACGTTCTTTACGATTAATATCATACCTGGTTTCGGCATCTTTGAATGTGCCTGATGTAACGACCCGGCCTCTCACCGGCTGTCCGCTCTGAGGTGGGCTTCTGCCCATTTATCCCCTCACGGCTTTCTGACGCGTACCTCAGAATTCGAACCCAAGAGTTTCATCATATGGGAGACTTAAGTTGAATCCTGGTACCAATTGGGCAAGTTGTCCAATTAGTACTAGGATTCAATTTAAATCTCTCATATGATGGAGCTCTTGAGTTCGAATCCTGGGTGACGCGTCGAAAGCCGTGAGGGGATAAATGGGCAAAAGCCCACCCCATAGCGGACAGTAAGTAAGATAACGGCTCCGGTGAGAGGCTGGGTCGTTACAAAAAAAACGCTCGTTTTTTTGTAACGGCTCCGATGAGAGGCCGAGTCGTTACACCTGAAGTATAAGCAACAAGCTCTTCTGGGCATTTACACAATGGATTACAAAGAAACTCTTTATGATTTTCTTTTCTTTTAAGTATTGCTCCCAGTGTAATAGAGAGGCATCAGTTTCTAAAATAAAGAAATCTTCTTCATTTGGAATATTTAATTCAAGTGGATTCTCACATATTTTCTTAATTTTGTTTACCATTTCTACATCTTCTTGTGTCCATTCCCATACAAATCATTTTTTAAGTTTTTTGGTAAAGTGGACTTTATATTTAGCACAATTTTTTATAAATTTTCGGAATAATTTAATAATCCGATAAAGCTTTGCAGTTCTTTCTTATCTCTAATCACTTCTAAAAATTCTATAATCTTCTTAGCAATATGAAGTTGCTGAAATATTTTTTCTTCTGTAAAAATATATTCTAAGAATTCAATTTCAGTTTTAGTTATTTCTGCATTTCTTTCTGATAAAGCTAATCCATACTTATTAGCAATATAGTTGAATTTTTTAAAATGTTCAATATGTTCTTTTAAATTTTTACTACGAATAAGAATATCATCTACATAAACAATGCAGAAATTCTTTATTGGTCTAATAATCTTATCCATTCTTTGTTGGAATATTGCAGGTGCATTCATTAATCCAAATGGCATAACATTCCATTCGAATTGTCCTAATAGATTAGGAGTAGTAAAACTATTTAAAGGTTTTGAGGCTTTATCTAATTTTATTTGCCAATATCTTGATTTACAATCAAATTTAGAATATATATGGTTTTGTTAAACCAAGGTTGTATTGGTCTTACAAAAACATTTTTATCTTTTAAAGATATTTGTTTTTCTTTTATGGCTCCATATCTTTCTTCATCAAATATAACTATTTGTGAAGTTCCTTCTTCATTATCTAAAGTATTCTCAATGGTTTTCATAATTTCTTGATTTATGTAAATTTGTTCAAACTCTGGTTCTTCAATTTCTTCTATATCTAGCTCATAGATTGAGTCTGTTTCAGATAATTCGTCTAAGTCCTCTATTATTTCATAATCCGAGTTAGATTCTATCTCTTCCATTAGTCTGATGGCTTTAACATTTTCTCTTTTATTTCTATTGGGACAATTGGGAGATATATACCCTATTTCATTACATGTAAAACATTTACATTTTTTATAAAATTCTTTTTTAGATTTCTTTTGAGATTTCTTATGTTGGTTATATTCATTTTTCCAATGCCTTTTCTTCTTGAAATATTTCTTGTGACTCTTAAATCTTTTATTTCTCTTCCAAGGTTTAAGATATTTTTTAAATTTCTTTTTATAATATGGTTTCCTAGATGGTTTGTGACAACTAAATTGTGGTACTACTGCTATCTCTCCATAACAATATAAACTTGCTTTCTTACCATGTTTCCTAAATAGGTGTTGGCACATAGATTTTCTACACCATTCTGATATTTTTCTTTTAGCGAATGAAGTTCTCATTCCTAAGGTATCAGATCTATGATTAGGATCTTCCCATTCTATTTTATTCCAATAAGTTTGGTAATCTTCAAATAATTTTTGACCCCATGACCAAGGTAGTTTAAGAAAATATCTATTAAATAATTTTTTTATCTTTTTCTGATAGATTTCATTTTTTTATGGATTTAGATGTTTTGATATATATCTTTTCGAATTTCTTAGTATATTCATTTAATTCACACATACCACAGATTTTAATAATTCCATTTCTCTTTCTACTTGTAAGGCTTCTTGAATGATCATATCTATTTTAATTTCTGGTATAACTTCTCCTAAGAATAAGTGTCTAAAGAAATTTTCCATTCGTTTTAAAATTTCCTTAAAATTTTCAACATCTAAGCTTTCATTGCTATCTATAGTAGTTATAGATTTTCTCCATATTTAATTTGATTTTTGGTTTCTTCAGAAGTATTTCTCCAGATATCTGAAGTGATTCCTCTAAAGGTGTGGATTATAAAGTTGTATGCTTGAGTGGTATTCCATTTATGAAAAGCAACCGCTAAATCAGTAGTTTTTGCCCATTAGTCAATAATTTCACTTTTATTCTTGTTATCATCAACATCTAGCCATATTCATGTTGTAAGAATTTGTTCAGTAAATAATTTAATTGGATTATTATCCCTAAGGTGTATAAGCTTGGTTGATGTAGTTCTAACTCCCTTTCTAAAATTGTAATTTTCTCGTTCTTCTATTATTCTATGTTCTTTCATCCATTTAATATTCCAGTCATCAGACTCGACTTGAGTCCAATCATTAGTTCTACTTGTTTCTCCAACTAATGTTTGTGTTGCAATTTGTTGATTTAAAGGTGGAGTATTAATTTCGGTGGTTTCTTCTTTGGGTGGGTCATTCATATAAATATTCTCAGTTTGAATAGCTAATTGTTCTAAACTCTATTTATAAGCTTCTAATTCTTCCCCTATGACTTCATAGAATTTAGTTTCTAATTCTTCTATAACATATGCCGGTAAAGGTGGTTCAATAGATGTATAAAAATATTTACATTTTGATTCTTTAATTCTTGATTCAATTTGTTTATATAGGATTTTTGGTCCTATTTTAATATTGTCATTAACAATTTCCAAATTAGATTCGATATTTTTTATATGAGTTAAAACGTCTTGATTTAAAATATACATTTCTCCTAAAGGTTGAGCATAATTATCATATTGTTCTAAAAATTGATTTATAATAATATCTTTTTCTTTATTTTCGGAAAATTCATTAACTAATATTTGTAATCCTTTATTTTTTATTTCTGCTAATTGTTGAGAACTATTTACTTGTTTTATCTCTTCACTTAGAGATTTATATTTAATACTTAAATTTGTTGCTAATTCTTGTAATTTAATTCGATTAGTATTAGTTAAAATATTAATATTTTGTAATTCTTCTAAAATAATTTTATCTTTTTTATTCATTTTATTAATTCTAAAAATTTTCTTTAATTTAGTTATTAGGCTCTGATACCAATTTTTGGGTGAAATTGTGGAAAATAGTTAAAACTTAGATGTAAGGGTATAATATGTCATATATCTATAAAAAGACAAAATTATGTCAAAAGTAATATAATTGGGAATGTACAAATAGCTTAATCCTAAACCTAAATGCATTTCTCCTGTATCCTCCATGCATTCCAGACCATATACTGACGTAGACCAAGACTTCAGTCTTTATAAACCGTGTATCTTTCAATCAGTAATCCCATTTCAAATCTATTGTGTAGATCCCATGTTAAAGTTTCAAGCGGGATTCTCCTATTTCGAGATTTTGTATCTTGCAAGATTTTTGTTAAAAGAGATATAGCTCGATGTCTAATAACTATGACAATTGGGAAAGACTTGTGGACGCCGTGCTGCGTAGAGAACATGACCGGGAACTTGCTTTAGCTCATTCCAGGGATCCAAGTTTCAGCTCTAGTATCATATCGGATCCCGGTACTCCAATTTGTGACAATCAGAATATTCAACTTGGATCTTCTTCTGATACAGTTAACGAAACGGATTGGGAGAGATTGCTTCTATCTGATTATGAGGACATCATCTCCAGATCTGTGGATCCCGTGGCCTATGCAACCATGAAAGACCTCTACTTGAGTCTCTGTGACTCTCCAATTTTCCTTGATGGAGGCAAAATGGTAACATCCCAAATTTTTTTAAATTTCTATATTCTGCTGTTATTCGTGGACTTAACCGAATTAAAAGGATTTATTATTTGACCATTGACGAATGCAGAGCTTTCATATTGATAAAACAACTGGGAAGAAATGTGCTATGATTGGAGCAAGAAAACTCAAAATTTTATGGGGTGAAATTCCAGAATTCTGGAAGTGGACATCTCACAAAGACTCCAGGTCCTTTACCATTTATAAGAAGTATCTTTTTTTGTTCTGAATTCATTTGAAATTGCATATTAATAATATTATGTGCAGATTCTCAACGGTGGCAGAGCTTAATCAAGTTTTAAGGCTTGATATTCGAGGACAAATAGATACAAATATGCTGTCCCCAAACACTCTCTATACAGCTTATCTTGTATATAGATTTGCGAAATCTTACAAGGGTAGTCCCTCGTTAGTAAATGCAATTATCAGTTTTGATAAAATTAAAGATGGCGAAGCTCACAAGCAAGCTAGCGTTTTGCATCTCGTACCAGGAAAACATAGAAATGGGAATACTGCAATGAGACCCGATAAGTGGATGGAGGTGGAAATTGGAGACTTCTATACATTTCTAGAAGATAACAGTGTGGTGGAGGCGCAAGTATGGCAGCATAAAGAATATTTGAAGTCCGGCATCATTGTCGAAGGCATTGAATTTCGGCCACCCAATGCTAACATTGTGAGTTTTCCAAAGAAAAAAGAAAAGAAAAGAAAAGGGAGTCAAAGAATCTTTTCAAACCTTAGGATTTCTGAATGAAATGAACACAAAATTCTGTGTCTCCACCTGATTTGTCTTCTTTTTCGCCTTCTCCCGACTTGTTCAGCTTGGGGCTGAAGCTGCTATGCTAGAGTACTTATCCTTATTTGGAGTTTACTTTGAAAATGATAGGTAATAGCCCCCACCAAGTCCTAGCTCCGCCCCTGAAGTTATGCAGATGTTATGTAAAAAATATATGTTACATCATACGCAGAAGAATCGTACTTTGAGAGATGACGTGGGAATGCTCCTCCCCATCTCAATTACCATAGTTATTTATTCATGTGCAAGAATAATGGAGGAATAAGAATATATTTTTTTCTCTGTTTTCAGAGGAGATGTTGAATGTTGATACATATGCGCATCTAAAGAAACTATCAAGTGATGCAACGTGAATGAAGACGAAAATGTGAATAATCCTCGTTGATTCCAAGTGAATACCAAATAAGGTTGAAAGAAAAAAAAATTAAACTAAAATGAAAGGAAGCACTAAAGTAAAGACGCTAATTCAAGGATAGTGATATAGGATGGTATTAACAATTTTCCTCGAAAACCGCTACTCAATGCACCCCCCCCCCCCCCCATGGTGACATCGACCCCCCGAAGGTCCTCTACGCTCACATGAGTCGTCCACCATTAAGAGGCCAGCGACGTCGACCCCCACTATACTTAGCCAAATAAATGGCCGTGAGATAGACAAAAATCACCCAACATCAAACGTGATCATGACCAACCGCAATGCGAGTGGGTGTTAACGCTATAGAACGTGGGGGAGTGGGAAGACATACGTGGGACACGTGGCACCGTAAATCGCGGAACAGGGGGCGTGCCATCAGGTGCCTATAAATACCCCAATGTGAGAAAAAAGTATTTTTTCTTGAAACCCGAACTATTTGCATTCCATACATACTTCTCAAAACTCGTAACTAATTCTCACGCCGGAAGTACAACGGGGGAGAAAGCCCCAACCTCATTTTGCAGGTAGCAACCACCAACTAGAGCAACCGGACCACCGCACTCATCAAGGCGAACACTGAGGTCTACCTTGCTACTATTTCATTGGCGTCGACCAGCAACTCTGGTCGGCGAGGCCGGGGCGGTTCGCCATCGGCCAACCCATCAAACAACGGGTCGGTCGACCCCCTCACCTCCTCGCCTTCGCTTTCATCGGATGAGGATATGAATGTCTTGTACATGATGAAATTACAAGATGAAATGAAAAGGAGAATGAGATTACCTTGGGTGGAAGTGGAGAGATGGAGATTCTAGCTAGAGGAGGAAATGATAAATGAATGCCCCACTAACATTTAAATAGTAGGAGGCTTTGAAAATTTTGAGATTTTTGGGGGGAAATTTCCCCCCAAAACCAAGGACCGATGGTGGAGCGCCACACGGACGATTGGCATTGGAATTAAAGAAACGGTCATAACTTTTTGCACCATTGTCAGATTTCCTATTATAATATGTTTTCGGAAACGTCTCTCAGAGCTCTACGACGTGTCAACGGGGTAACCCCGGTTGAGGATGTATCCAGCCTCAAATTCGTACTTTAAGGCCTTTTACCGGACGGTTGAAGTTTTAGCAATACTTTCGCTTTTCCATTTCCAGTTGGTTTGAACCCAAAACTTCCGTTCGGCGTCATAAACTGCTACCTCTTATCGATAAGTATCGACAAGAGGCAGAGGGGCTAGTGATATAGGATGGTATTAACAATTTTCCTCGAAGACCGCTACTCAATGCACCCCCCCATGGTGGCATCGACCCCCCGGAGGTCCTCTACGCTCACATGAGTCGTCCACCATTAAGAGGCCAGCGACGTCGACCCCCACTATACTTAGCCAAATAAATGGCCGTGAGATAGACAAAAATCACCCAACATCAAACGTGATCATGACCAACCGCAATGCGAGTGGGTGTTAACGCTATAGAACGTGGGGGGAGTGGGAAGACATACGTGGGACACGTGGCACCGTAAATCGCGGAACAGGGGGCGTGCCATCAGGTGCCTATAAATACCCCAATGTGAGAAAAGGTATTTTTTCTTGAAACCCGAACTATTTGCATTCCATACATACTTCTCAAAACTCGTAACTAATTCTCACGCCGGAGGTACAACGGGGGAGAAAACCCCAACCTCATTTTGCAGGTAGCAATCACCAACTAGAGCAACCGGACCACCGCACTCATCAAGGCGAACACGGAGGTCTACCTTGCTACTATTTCAGTGAACTAACAATAAGCCTCGGTTTGAAACCAGTACTGATAGGGTTTGGTCGAGAACTCTGACAACAATTTTTGACATTGGGATGGACAAAAATGTATTGGAGATGCTGAGAGGAAGAGAAAAATGAAACTTCAGTCCTACAGTACAATGTTACAGTCAATATTAGAATGATAAATTTTGTCAACAATCTTTCTTTTATAAACTTGATGTTAATCAAAGAATCAATTCTGCGAGTTCATATCCGACAAACCATAAGTAAGGAGAGGGGGGGAAGAACATAAACGGCTCGCATAGCGTATAGGAGCCATTCCCTCATCCAGGTTGAATAAAACTGCTACTGAGGTACACTTAGGCAACTGTTTAAAAAGTGACTCCAAAGCCAATGAATGCAAGACACTAAACTAATGAATAAAACATGATACTATAACAGAATCAGTTACAAGCTAGAGAATAAAAGGTTGTCATCCGTTATTTTTCCTAAATGACCCCATTGCCCTATAGCCCTTGAGGAAAATTTATAAATACTTCCGTCTAAGAGAAGAAAAGTCATGCAAATTTAACTTTTCACTCTCAAATAGTCATTTCTCATCTTGCTCTGGTTTGAATATTAAAACTAATGAATTTAGGAGGTAGAAATCTTGGCTAGGTGAGAGGAGTTTGTTGAACCGATTTCTATCGTCAATAAATTGACGACGCCTATAAGAAACTTGAGCAAAGTAATTTCTGCTTTGTTTCCTTCCTTCCTTGACACATTGGAAAGCTAATATATCAGTATATTAATTGGAGGAAAGTGTGAAGAATGTTCATTTTGAAAAGTAGTCAAAATTGGCGTGTTTTGCGTCCATAGCCATTTAAAAGAAATAGGCATCTAAATCCTGAGGTAATTGATTGAATGATCATTGGACTTTATTTCAGCTCACTACTTGTTCATCCAAATTTAAAAATTATTATTTTTCTCATTTTTTAAATCGATTTAATTTAATTTTAATCAATCAATTTTGGCGAAAGACTCTTTTGATCCATATGATATTGGAGAAATTGACATATTTAGCAGTAGAATGGAAAGGTTTACAGCTTCAATTATTGATTTTCTTCTATTGGAAATTACATAGAAGCCTACTTTCAAAAATTACATTTCAAAGATCAGATTTAAGGTTTGTTTATACAAAAATCAGACAATAATAGAATTTTTAAATATTATAAAAATAATTTAAACCAATCCAAACATTAGCCGTAAATCATTTTTAGAAAACGTTACCTTTCATCACTCATATCAACTAGATTTTAAATAGTTATATTTTTCAAAATTTTTGAATTTATCTGATTTAATAATAATAATTTAGAGAGTGAAAATTTAGAATCTGAACTTACCAAGAAAATTAGGGAAACAAGTGGGGTTATGAATTACTTGATTGCCGACATTGAAAATGTACATTTTCTCGCATTAAGATGGGGCCCAAACAGGGCTACATACATTTCTGGATTAAAATCAGCACAACAAACCGTGAAGAAATCAGTAATTAAACTTGCAATAATTCAAGTGGGGGTCTCTTATTCGAGATTTTGTAGCTAGATGTCTAATAACTACGCTAATTGGGAGAGACTAGTGAAAGTTGTTTGGTGGCAAAGCTTAGAATAATTTGGTGGCTTGATATTCGAGACAATATGGATATACAAATGTTGTCCTGATGCAACAGAATAGGGAATAAACAACACCACGATCACAAGTCCTTTGATTTCATGAATATGGAGAAAGGATAAAGATTGTAGAATAAATCTCACATTGCACAAAATTTCATTCATAAAAAGCCAACTCTCTCTCTCTCTCTCTCTCTCTCTCTCTCTCTCTCTCTCTCTCTCTCTACACTTGTACTTCATATAAGCACTCAAAGCCTAATTTCCGATTTATTCACAGTTACAAACGTGGTCCTCAAACTCTTAACAAAATGGAAAAATCACCTAAAAATAATAAAAGGCAATAAAAATAAGGAAATATCCATTTACATCATCATCATCATGATGTATTGATCTTCAACATGTCTCCGATGACTCCTCATCTATTTAATCAGTAGATGTGATTATCAGATTTGTTAGTAATGAAACAAATGGAGATGCCAAAGAGCGACAAGTTCACGCAAACGTCTTATTATATAAATACGAAAAAAAAAACACTACTTTTGTGCCAGCATTATGAAGAGCATCAGATAACAGACTCAAAGCCTAAGCTGTCAAATACACACATATCACTCCTCAGAATCTGAGCTTTTTCTCCCCTTGGTATATACTACGTGTCCAGTTTGATCATACCACTGATAATGAATCGAACAAAATTACAGAAAATATAGATTGAGTTTCCCAATTTCGAAGGGAAGAAAGAGTAGATACACAAAAATTTATCTCACAGGACTGCAGTTCAAATAACAAAATAAACAGCTTCCACGAAAAACTAGTCGAGCTTGACATTAGAATAGAGCAGTGTCCTTGGTCAGTGGCATATTCAAAAGAAAGTGGATCTTCACCAAACAAAATGATTCAATAAGACCATCTTATGCAAAATGTAACTACCAGATTAATGGAAAGCCAACAATAGCTCGAAAAAGATTGAGACAGTTACTGCTTGTCTACTAGTATGTATAGTGGATACGAACATCTTCGAGTCTAGAAATGTCCTATAGTCAAAATATGCATAAATTGGAAATGTGTTGGCATGACATATATCATTTCAATCTCTGATGAGGTTCGTGTGGAGGAACAGATACTTGTATATTTGGAACGCTTGGATGGTCGGTGTTCGAAGAAAATGGTGTAACTTTTGCATATAGTGTCCGTTTTGGGCCCATAATCCCATTACGGAAAGCTCACGACGATTCCCATTGAATGATAGAAAATTTATAAGTAATTATCGATCCAAAACATCAATAATCAAACATTACCGAATTAACCATCCATGTTAAAATCAATGAGAACATCAAAATAAAATCGGAAACATACTTTAGATCCATAAATTCTGATTCTTTGCATGATGGGGTTAGATCTTCCAATTGATTCATGGTCTCCTCTACAACCTTTTGATCTCCATTGATGGGGAACATAGAGAATCTAGAAGCACCACTAACAATTGGGGACCATAACCTATATATTCATAAGATAATGACTATTCATTATCTTTCATTTGTTTTAAATCGACCCCTCAACAATATAAAACAAACATCCGGTCTCTACACTTTAATTCCATGAAACTTTAATACCCATTAGTCAAAAAATTAGTCTTTTGTGGATCACTTTAATGACTATACTTTAAATAATAGCACCACACATTTTAATTTGTTACGTGTGGCCCCAAATATTGTTAGAATATTCCAACAATCTCCCACTGGGCCATACATATAACCTTTCAAATGTGCATAACCTTATGAGCTCGAAATTTTGCTATCGTTATTATGGGTATTTCCAAACAACCTCGTCCATCAGTCATATTGATATAGGATCAAAGCGATTTTCGTCACATTTAGCGTGACTAAACCCATCAATGGTCACGCATACCCATACAACCAAATGACATAGATCAATCATGGAGTGTAGCACGGAAATTACATGTTATGTGATCCAAACATGTCTATTTCCAACTGGTCCACCTTATTTCTTAAGTGAGATCAACCATAAACTTCAATCAGAGTGAAACTGAACTGAATACTTTATTTCTGAAATAAACCGAATATCCATGAACAAAAAATATGTGTCGAAAATAGACAACATCCAAATACAAACTCCCACTAAACTGGCATATCATCAAAAGATGCAACACTCGTGTGAGCATTATGCTCATGAAAGACCTTGGGTGGTAGCCATTTAGTAAATGGATCCATGATTATGGAGTTTGTCTTTTTATGCTTTATTGAAATCTAACCACTCTGATTTCTTTCCTTAACAACTAGGAATTTAATGTCTTTAGACTTTGACATCGTCATGTTCCCGTTGAAATATAAGACCGTTATTGTCACATAATAACTTAACTTAAATGGTCTTTCAATTCCATTCAAAATATGCAGCCCAGTGACAATATTTTGCAGTCATATTCCATGATCAGAATCAGAATATCCAATGATCTCCAATTGGTCTGATTTTTCTGAATGTGATCATGTAATCTTTAGTTCTCTAAAGATACTGAATAACCTTATGGCTGCTTTCCAAATTTCCATCCCGAAATTTGTTTAAATATCTGTCTAGCATTTCAACAATGAATGCTTTATCCGGATTTGTATAAATATGAGTATACATTAAATTCTCAATTGTTGAAACATAGAGAATTTTACGTATTTCATTTTCTTTAAATTTATCCTTGAGGTATTAATTGAGACCAAACTTGTCTCCCTTAGCAATAGGGGTATCACTTGATTTACAGTCCTGCATGCCAAACCTTCTAAACACTTTATCGATATAGCTCTTTTGTGACAATCCATGAATACCTCGAAAGTAATCCCGATGTATCCAAATCCTTAATACAAAAGAGACGTCACCAAGATCTTTCATCTCAAAACTCCTTGATGAAAATCTCTTAGTTTCGTGCAACATGCATATATCATTGGTGGGAAGCAGTATGTCATCAACATATAAAATCAGAAATATTTGTTTACTCCCACTGAACTTGTGATACACACAATCACCAACAACATTCATCTCGAAACCAAATGAGATAATTACTTGATGAAACTTGTGGTACCATTGACTGAAACTTGTTTGAGCCCATAAATGGATTTCTTTAATTTGCAAACCATATTCTTTGGGTCTCCTGACACAAAGTTTTCTGGTTGTATCAAATGGATCGTTTCATCAATGTCACCATTAAAAAACGTCGCCTTAACATCCATCTGTAGTAGCTAAAGATCAAAATGTGCAACAAGTGCCATAATTGTCCTGAAAGAGTCTTTCATTGAAACCGGAAGGAAAGCCTCTTTATAGTCAATGTCTTCCTTTTGTATAAAGCCTTTAGCTACAAGACGAGCCTTATATCTTTCCACATTACCATTCGAATCCCTTTTGGTTTTAAATATCCATTTGCAACCAATGGGTTCGCACCTTCTGGTAATGAGACAAGATCCCAAACTTTATTGTCTTGCATAGACTAATACTCCTTATTCATGGCATCAATCCACTTTTGAGAGTAATTCCTTTGCATGATTTGATAAAAGTTGATTTATCAGATCTTCTTTCACTAATCTATGCCATCCTTATTTTCTTGGAAAAGACTATAAAGTCATCCAAAATTGTATTTTCCTTAATGACTTTGTACTTGAGGTTGTTGAGTTTGAATTCCTGGAACAATCTGTTGATTGTTTATTGGGGATTTGATAATGTTGTCTTGATCCGAAATTGCTTCTCGAATAAGATCTGGAGCAAGAATTTTTCCTTGAACCTGATCATTGTCAATTGCAATAGAAGAATTATATACATATAATTCATTCAAGACAAACCCATATAACCTTATCTCCCCCCACAAACTCTACATCCTCAAGGAACCGAACATTTCCCGTTTGAAAATTGACTGGATAGTGGGATCTTTAAAAAATACTGTAACCCCTTAAAAAATTGCTTTATTTGGAACTGTGTTGAAAATTTAAGCTGCAGTCTTCACTGATCTTTACTAGAAAGATCCTGATGTAACGTGGAATGATTCCACATTCCTCTAAAAATTTTAGCAAAAGGCCTTGGACGTTGTTCTCCTGATTCGTCATATCTTTCATAGTATTCACCACTAAGGTAAGATCTGACTTAATGAATTCTTTTACTGAGTTGATTTTCAATCTCAGTCTTGTATGCCTTGAACATGTCCAATGTTTGGGATTCCTCATAAATGAGATATATGCAGCCATATTGAGAAAATTCGTCTATGAACTTAATAAATGACTGTTGACCATTCCAAGAAACCGAAGGAAATGGTCCACAGATAACCGTATGAATTAGTTCTAAGACGTCCGAAGTCATATGACCCTTAATCTCCTTATGTTTGTTTTGATTTCCTTCTAACACAAGATTTTTCATTCTCTTTTGAGAGAAGTGACCTTATTGCTTGTGCCAAAACAAAGTCGAATTTTCATTGGTTAATTTATGTTCAATACCATGCGGATTCATATACAAGATTTCTTTATAAGAGGCAACTGTATTAAGCTGATATAGGTTATTATTACCAAATAAAGAACTGGTGCCCACAATATTTGAGGTAAGAAAGAGATCATCCTGACTATTTCAAATTGAACAAGAGTAACCAAATTTATCCAATGTAGAAATAGAAACCAAATTCCGTCCAAAAGACGGTACCGCAAATGTCTCTTTCAAATTCAAATAATAACCAGCCTTTAATGATAACCTAAAGTCCATATAGCCTCAACCTTAACTGATTTGCCATCACCCCACATAGATGAATCTTTCAGCATCAATTGGTTTTGGTAGATCAGACAACCCCGCATATACACACTTATTTGAATAGTAGTATCGAAATATAGTCACCAAGTGTGTGTCTAGGTATTGACATTAAATTTACCTCAAAACAAACCAAAATGAGAAGTGTACTTTTCTTCACATGTCAAGCGTGATATTTAGTACAGTCTCTCTTTATATATCCCAGATTTACACAAAAATTACAACTTAATTTATCATTTTCAGCCTTGTGCTGTTTATTTTAAATCGAACCGAATGCAGCTTTGTTATTCTTTATTATCCTTAGAAGTACTTGCCAAGTGAGTAATGCCAGTTTTATTTTTGCTTTAGCATTTCTTCTTATTGCACATAATATGGAAATGAACTCATTAAGAGTCCACTTTCCCCTTTTGACAGTTGTAACTGCCCTTAATCAGCAGAATTGTGCAAGAAGCGTAATCAATACCAAATGTAAGAGCAAGTCATCAGACAGCTCGAGCTTTAGTGCCTTAAGCTTAGAAGCAATGTGAGACATCTTCATGATGTACTCCCTTATATTTGCTTTACCTTTATACTTTATTGAAATCAAGCTTTGCAAAAGCGTGCTTGTTTCAGTCTTATCGTTTTTCGCAAAACGTTTCTCATTTCGGCAAGAAATCACTGGCATTAGTTACCTCTTCAGATATTGTGCCTCCAAAGGCTTCCGGAATGCCGCGCTTAATGATCATTAGACTCATGCGATTTGAGCGATCCCACTTCTCAAAGTTCCCTTTTCCATTAGATGAACTTTCTTCCGTAAGAAAAGCGGGTTGCTCAATTCGGAGCGCATGATCTAGATCTTTGCAGCCAAGAACAATTAATATGTTCTCTTTCCAATACTTGAAGTTTGTTCTAATTAGCACTGGAATGGAGTTGATGTTGACAGATATAGCAGAAGTGGATGGATTAACTGAATAGAGAACTTATTCCCAATTAACATGTTTACATTGGAATCCGTATAAACAATTAAGTTATTCAAATAATGGTACGTCCCATCTCAAGATACCTAGCACATCATTAATATCAAGTCTTTGGACAGTAATATTAACTGTAAGTGGTACTCTTGGTGTAGTGATCAAACATTGACAATAACTCCTGTCAAATAATAAACCCATCTTTGGATTGATTTATTATTCACATGAAAACCTTATAATTGTCACACATTTACCACCACAAGTGTGCATACAATTCGGCCAAATATTAACCTTCCTTTGGGCCGGCTAATATCCGCATGAACAAGCATACACACGAATTCCTTCTAATATTCTAAATTAATTAATTTCCACAAGAGAGGTTGCTTTGGCAACATATTGCTTCAATCAATTCACTTTTGAATATTATATATACTCAAATGAGTCTTTTATACCAAAATTTGAAAAGCGGAATACTTAATTGTATTTATCTTGAAACTTTAAGAGCCTAAGGGTTAATAATTCAATACTTTAGGGGTTGAAATTAATTAATTCAAAACTTTATGGGTCATAAATAAATTATTGGAAACTTTAGAGACCCAAAAAACTTAATAGTTCAAAACTTTAGGGGCTAAATGTTAATAATTTGAAAGTTTAGGATTCAAAAAATCAATTATGCGGAACTTTAGGGGCCAAACTAAACCAATTATGAAAATTCAGGGCTTAATTACAAAATTCAGAACTTAAATGGCCCAAATTAATTAATTTCAGAACTTCAGGGGTTGAATTATTAAACCCAGAACTTTAAAAGGCCCAATATGATGAACTTTAAACTTTAGGGGGTTGAGTAATTAAAACCCATAACCTTAAGGCCCAACTTGAACTAACTTAAAACCTTAGGGGCTAAAACATAAATTTTAACCCTAATCCTTAAATTGCAGACAAGGACCTTAACATATCAAATTTACACAAGAGGTCCCGCCCCCAAAACTTCCAAAAAACTGAAAAAACTTAATGGCCTTAATTGAATGCTTTAATGGGGAAAAAAAACAATGAAGATGCCCCTCCATCTCCCTAAAGTTGCAGCGACCGACGCCGTTCTAAAGAATATTGGCCATCAAATAAGGCCATTGCCAACATCGCCAGACAAGAATGCTTTCTCAGATAAAGAATTTCATTGCTTACAACCCACGCTGCCGGTAGCGTGAAGACGCTGCACCGGCAGCCCCGTCGCCACCGGCACGGCGGCTGCCACAAAATTTTTTTTTTTTTTTTTTTTAAACTGAAACCTTAATTCCAAAAACCAACAGATCCAAAAATCCAATCTTTATTTCAAATCCGAATTTTGAAGGAAATCATAGATCCATATAATTATCTCCAAAATTCATATTATAACATGCTCAAAAAATATGTAATATTAATCCAAATATTAGATCTATAACATAATATGCTTGAATCCATAATATCATGCTTAGATCCATAAAAATAATTTCTAAATTCTAGATTCATAATATAAAATCAAAAATCCATAGAATTCAGAATTTCAAAATTCAATTTCTCAATGATTCAACAATGGATCGGCTCTGATACCACTTGATAGAAAATTTATAAGTGATTATCGATCCAAAACATCAATAATCAAACATTACCGAATTAACCATCCATGTTGAAATCAATGAGAACATCAAAATAAAATCGGAAACATATTTTAGATCCATAAATTCTGATTCTTTGCATGATGGGGTTAGATCTTCCAATTGATTTATGGTCTCCTCTACAACCTTTTGATCTCCATTGATGGGGAACATAAAGAATCTAGAAGCACCACTAATAATTGGGGACCATAACCTATATATTCATAAGATAATGACTATTCATTATCTTTCATTTGTTTTAAATCGGCCCCTCAACAATATAAAACAAACATCCGGTCTCTACACTTTAATTCCATGAAACTTTAATACCCATTAGTCAAAAAATTAGTCTTTTGTGGATCACTTTAATGACTATACTTTAAATAATAGCACCACACATTTTAATTTGTTACGTGTGACCCCAAATATTGTTAGAATATTCCAACATTGAACTCACTGCTTTGTCATGATGTATGATGGATTTTAGATGTTTGAATTCGTTTTCTAAGTCAAAACGGCACTTAATATTTCTTAGTTCATTATTTTCAACATTTATTTATTTTGCATTGTAGCCCAGCCCTTAAGGGACTGCTGGACTAGTAGGTTATCTGTTATTTTCATATTTATAACTCTAAAATGTCTTGTACGATTTCGATTGTTCATGAAATAAGAAAAGTCATTTGTTTTCTTAAGAGCAATCCATTTCGAATTGTTATTATTGTGTTTGTAGATTCGAGCTACATCATTTGGCATTAAAGCATGGTTCGTGGAAGTGGTGGCCAGGTTGATAAAGTTACAGATCTGTGTAATCAGATCGAGGCATGACAGTTCAATTTGATCAGTTTATGACGTAGGCGACGGAAGTTTTGAGGAACGGTACTGATAAGTGTGTTTTTGCACACTTATTTAATACTTAAATATACTTATTATTGATAAAAATGAGCGAATTTCTACTCACAATTATGTAATTATTGCGTTTGTAGGTAAAAATCACCAAATTGAATGGAGTTTGATAATTGGTAGCAAATGATAGATTTTACAGAGTTGCCATAATTCACGAAATTAATCAAATTTATTAGATTTGAAATTGAAATAAATCGTCTTCAATGTTGACTGTAACCCATTCTAAAATCCAATTAATTAAATCAATGCTCGTTGAACTTTATCTCAAATTACAACTTGCCCATCCAAATTTCAAAAAAAAGTTACTCATTGCTCCCTTATATTTAAAAAGGTTACTCATTTTCACTCGTACCAATTCCCTTCATTTAATTAACACAGCTTGCATTTTAACTAATCTAGAGCTGATGTGGACCATGTTTCTCGATTATGGACCGAAATACCAAGTTAGAGTTTGAGTGTGACCCGAATTCTATTGAGAGTTCCATTGGAAGTTGGTAGCATGCCATTCGGACAAAAACTCCAAGCGTACGGGATCATGACAAGTAATAATGTGATGGGTTGAATTATCGTCCCACAAGAATCAATTGTTAATTATAATGTACGTGTTTCTATCAAATTCAACGGTTGCAACATAAAAGAGATATTGGTTTGATAATTATCCTAAATTAAACTAAGAATCCAATTTTATTTATTCTTCAATCATGGATAGCAGTTGACCAAGACTTTTGCTTGGTCTGCATCACTATGAACTGCAGGACTTGTCTATTTGAAATTGATGTTATATATTTATACAATAAATATAATATGTGAAAGAAATAATTAATTAAGATGAAGTGCCCAACTGGTGAAAAGTGTGGAATTTGTGTGGGAGGTCAGGTGATTGCTGCACAATTGGTTTATTTGATCGTTGTATCCTGGAGGTGATTGTCCACAGAGGTCGCAGCAGTTATCGACGGGCAATTTCGCTTTAGGACATCGTGCTGTCACGAGACTCGATCTATTGATAAGTTTTTCTGCACTTTACTGTTATTTTATCCAACAATTAAAACTATGAAGATAATCTAGATTTTGCATTTCAAAATTTTGAAAATTGTATAATTGACTAATTGTAGTGATTATTAAGTAAATATAGTATAATATAATTTTAGATATGTAATATGTATTATTTTAATTATTAAATAATTTTTTAAATGATTAGAATTTTAAAATAATATTAAAAATAAGAAAAAGTATTTTTACGCTTAGACTTCGACTAGGCTTCCCTAGGCTTGTAAAACATGAAACTTGACCTCCACTCCTAACCCATATTTTACGCTTTTTAGAACATTAGATGTTGCCGACCTTAACATTCGGCTACCTCCCCATCCACCCAAACTTCGCCTACAAACTATAGTAGGCCATTAGGGTGCAAGAGGCCATCGACCGCAAAAAGATTGGCCGATGTCAAGTCCAAGACGAGTTTACATAATTCATTTGATCCAATCCAAATAATATAATCAATCAATGTATTGAATCGGTCAATGTAAAACCCCCTCCACCACGTACATCTCCAGACTCCAGGTGTGGAATGGAGATGAAAGATCTCCAGCTGTATCATATACGCATTCGAGACCAAGTGATGGAGTTCAAGAGAAAGCATTATTTAATTTACTATGATGATGTTTTACTTATTTAGGGTCAAAGTTATAATTTGTAGGTAGTTTAGTGACTAAATGTGCAATTTAGAGAGTGAAAATCTAGAATCTGAACTTACGAAGAAAATTAGGGCAGCAACGCGTTAAGATGGGGCCCAAACACAAAAGGAATGAAAAAACACGTAATGGACACTGTGTTCATGAAAAAATGAAGTCAAACGGATACCAAACTTTCGACATTTTTCAGGTGAAAAATTATACCAATCAAACACAATTAATTACAATTTCAGTAAAATAATTTCTAGACAATTCAATTCCCTATAAAACATTTTCTTTCCACTCATTTTCCACATTCACAATCAAACGGACCCTTAAAATATAATAGTTATGATTTTTTTCCGAGTTAAAACATCTTTATTTTCAATTCAGATTTCACATATACACTTTTCAATTTTTTTTTTTTTTCGTTTTTTAATATATGATTAAAATTAAAAACATAAAAAAAAAAGTTAAAAAAAAAAAAAAAGTAAGAGTCGTGGCTGGTTCAAAATTAAAAACTTGAAAAGTCGAAGGAAATTCAAATGCTGGTTAAAGCATGGAACAATAATTGTAGGTGTAATTTTCAAGTCTTCAAGACTTTGATCAAAAATTACAAGTACGCGCATGCTACTTAGAAAATGATGGCTCACCAACTCGATACAAATTTTCATGCCCCACAATGAAGGGGAAACACGACCAAGACTACAATATAATTTTTTTATTTTTTAAATTCATTGTTCAATGCCACCTACATTAGTGATTATTTCTGAACAACTTGTCATCGAGATTTGAGTAAACCTATTAATTTACAACAATGCTATTCATCCCCACTGGGGTTGAGATCCAATCTATGTGGCAATTACATGACATTAAATGATAGACTTCGTTAAATGATCATTTGATTTTGTATTTAAATGAATCTATCATTTAATGTCATATAATTGTCACATAAATTGTGGCTCAACCCCAATGGGGATGAATAACATTACTCATTAATTTACTAATACATCTTCCACTAGCAAATCTTCAGAATATTTTTCTGGCATGTTGTTGGATCTTTTTATCGAATATCTCGCAATATTCACTTAACCAATTGTCTTTTAACTTCCAAAAATTCACATTTTATAAGAATTTAAAAACACTACCACTCTACTCTTTTCGACATGTATAAAAGTTAATTTTATATCAACTGTTCCCTATTTTTTTGTTGCATTTTGTCCATTTCATTTAACCTTTTGTAACAATTAAATTATATTGATTTTCATATGCATTTAACCAATTTGTTAATTAACTTTTCTGACTTGTCTCTTTAATTGTTTTGGAAGTTTTTATATTCTTTTTAGGGTTAATTAACAAAAAAACATTATTTTTGAACCCCCAATATTTATGGGAAAATCAAAAGTAAAGAGTTACAATATATTATTCTCACAAGACACTCTCATGATCTCTCTATATTATTCCTATATTAAACTAAGAATCCAATTTTATTCATTCTTCAATCATGGATAGCAGTTGACCAAGACTTTTGCTTGGCTGCATCACCATGAACGGCAAGACTTGTCTAGTTGAAATTAAAACTATGAAGATAATCTAGATTTTGCATTTCAAAATTTTGAAAATTGTAGTGATTATTAAGTAAATATAGTATAATATAATTTTAGATATTTAATATGTATTATTTTAATTATTAAATAATTTTTTAAATGATTAAAATTTTAAAATAATATTAAAAATAAGAAAAATTATTTTTACGCTTAGACTTCGACTAGGCTTCCCTAGGCTTGTAAAACATGAAACTTGACCTCCACTCCTAACCATATTTTACGCTTTTTAGAACATTAGATGTTGCTGACCTTAAAATTCGACTACCTCCCCATCCACCCAAACTTCGCCTACAAACAATAGTAGGCCATTAGGGTGGAAGAGGCCATCGACCGCAAAAAGATTGGCCGATGTCAAGTACAAGACGAGTTTACATAATTCATTTGATCCAATCCAAATAATATAATCAATCAATGTATTGAATCCGTCAATGTAAAACCCTCTCCACCACGTACATGTCACATAATTAATATGGATAATAGTATTATGTATCTATTACATTATTCTTTTTATTTGTTCTTTTTTACCTATGGATGGGCTTCTTAGTCGATAATTTATGTAGCGATAAAATTTCAATCAATCAGCGGGAAAAAGAAATATATATATTTGATTCGAATAGATTGACAATTGATTGGTCTTAGATAATTTTAAAGTTTTTCTACTGAAATTGTTCGCTTTATTCCTAAGTTGAGGTAAAATTGACTGTGACTAACATTCTCTTCCAGGTGTGGAATGGAGATGAAAGAACTCCAGCTGTATCATATATGCATTCGAGACCAAGTGATGGAGTTCAAGAGAAATCATTATTTAATTTACTATGATGATGTTTTACTTATTTAGGGTCAAAGTTATAATTTGTAGGTAGTTTAGTGACTAAATGTGCAATTTAGAGAGTGAAAATCTAGAATCTGAACTTACGAAGAAAATTAGGGCAGCAACGCGTTAAGATGGGGCCCAAACAGGGCTACATTTCTGAAAGAACTCCAGCTGTATCATATATGCATTCGAGACCAAGTGATGGATTAAAATCAGCACAACAAACCGTGAAGAAATCAGTAATTAAACTTGCAATAATTCAAGTGGGGGTCTCTTATTCGAGATTTTGTAGCTAGATGTCTAATATCTATGATAATTGGGAAAGACTTGTGGAAGTTGTTCTCCGTAGGGAACAACTCAGGCAACTTGCTTTAATTTCCTCGAGGGAAGCAAGTTCCTGCTCCGGATCCCCTAGTATATCTGGGTGGAGTACTCCGATTTATGATGATCAGAATATTCAACTTGGATCTTCTTCTTCAAGTACAGTAGATGAAACAGACTGGGAGAGATTGTTGCCGCCGGATTATGAGGACATCATCTCCAGATCAGTGAATCCTGTGGCCTATGCAACCAAGGAAGATCTTTATATGAGTCTTTGTAGCTCTCCTATTTTACTTGATGGAGGCAAAATGGTATGTGTATCCGTAATTATTATGTTTAGATGAAACTCTTATTCTGATAATTCTTTTTTATTTATCAAGCTTCTTATTTATGGCTGAATTTATCACAGCATAAAATGCTAAGATGGAGAAAATATACAAACAAAATGAATTTGGGTGTTTGTCATATTTTAAGGAGTAATTATTTGAACTTTGAAACTTGCAGAGCTTTCATATTGATAAAACCACTGGGAAGAAATGTTATATGATTGGAGCAATGGAACTCATTCAAGGACTTTTTTATAATTACTGGAAATTGACACCTCACGCAGCCTCCAGGTATCATTTATCATATCTTTTGCTTCTAAATTTAATTTGGAAATTGCATTCTGATGAGGGGGAAATCATTTATATGATGTGCAGATTCTCAATGGTGGCAGAACTCAGAGATATTTGGGGGCTCGATATCCGAGGGAAGATAGAAACACAAATGTTGTCCCCAAAGACTCGTTATGCAGCTTTTCTCGTATATAGATTAGAAAAGAATTTCGAGGACCTTCAACCAGTTAAAGGGATTATCAAGTTTGTTAATCTTGATGAAGATCATGATGCCGAAAGGCGAGCTACTTCTATTCAATTTCAACCAGAGTTGGTGGGTAAAGGTCAGCAGATTGCAGTGAGTAGACCCGACGGATGGATGGAAGTACAATTGGGAATGTTTTATAATAATCTAGGATATGATGGCCCGGTGGAGGCACGGCTATTTAAATCTTCCGCGCAATTGAATATTGTCATCGTTGTTGAAGGAATTGAGTTTTGACCTACTACAAATTCAGAGATAGAGTTCGTTTCAAAAGAAAATGTGAAAAACCGAAGAAAAGGAATCTTTTCAAAATTAAAGATTTCTAAATAAAATGGAAATAAATTTTCTAGCTCCCTCGCATTTGCTTTCCTTTTCCCTTATTTGATATACGTGTGTAATGAGAAGAGCAAAGAGTTGCTGCAAAGAAACAAGTTAAGATTTTCCAGCGAAATGTTATGTAAATAATACAGGGTTTGATGATGATAGGAAACAATTAAAGAATCATGGATTTCGAGCAATATCACTTCAAAAATATTCCACTCAAAGCATGATTGGTAGAATAGAATGCATTACATTAAATTGTGTTAAGGAAGAAGAATTAAGTATTTCCTGTTATATTGTTCAATTCTCTCTCGTAATGCTTACCAAACATACTCACTAGGCACGTTTAGCAAAAAATAAATAAATAAATAAATAGAGAGAGAGAGAGAGAGAGAACGAATGAATGCTATTGGCAAAGATTCATTTAATAATATTGCATAAATATTAAGGGAAAACTTCTTGTGCTTTCTAGATTCTCAACGATGGCAGAGTTTAGAATTATTTGGTGGCTTAATATTTGAGCGATGTAGATACACAAATGTTGTCCTGATTCAACGGAATAGGGAATAAACAACACCACGATCACAAGTCCATTGATTTCATGAATGCCGAGAAAGGATCAAGATTGTAGAATAAATCTCACATTGCACAAAATTTCATTCATAAAAAGCCAACTCTCTCTCTCTCCACTTGTGCTTCAAATAAGCACTCAAAACTAGGGGTCCGTTTGACGCCCGTTTTTTCCAATTTTTTTAACAGTAATTAGCTCTGTTGGTGGGCCCCGTTGTCCATGGAAGTGACACCCGTTTCTGACCGACGGATAAGGCTGTGTGGAAAGGTACAATGGTTGGTGGAAATTATTGAATAATCCCAAGAATGCCCTTCCAATTTCTAGTTGAATTTGTGGTAGGTGCCACCATGTGATTCTTTTTTGGCAAATAGTGTTGAAAAGTCAAAGTTCATTACCAATACATTTGCTGCAGAATGCTTAAGATTTCACTAATACATTTTAGCAAAGCCGATAATAATACGTGAACTTGCATATTTATTTTTGACATATTAGCATCTGAATCGTACGACACGAACAATGCATAGATACGTAACCCACTACGACTTCTTCCATAGGTACTAACGTAACGCCTGTGCCATGTAATCACATAGTTGCTGCCACGGCATGTCCTCTTCGGCTATTGCATCGAGCTCAGCGGCAATCTCGTCGTCTTCATCTGGTAGATCTATCTCTACCTCGTCGTCATCTTCTTCTTCGGCTCTACGAGACCCCTCATCGAGCCGACCGTTTCTGCTTAAGAAGTTATGTATACCCAATGTCGCCACGACCACAGCTGTTTGCGCTCTCATGTTGTAAGCAGGCATTCGATCAACTATCTTCCACATCTGTTTCCAAACACCGAAAGCACGCTCAATAATGTTGCGGCATGAGGAGTGATGAAAATTAAACCGCTCGCGTGCATTTCTAAACCTACGGCGTTGCCCATCCCTTGCACGGCCGAACTCTTGAAAATGGTATCTAATATCAGAGCCCTTATACGGAGCCATATAACCAGGCCTATGTGCGAACCCTGAGTCAACCATGAATATTTCCCATTCGCGGGTTGAGGAAAATTGATTTCCCCACTATGTACAGCTCGGGCCAATATGCGACTGTCGTGGGTGTTCCCTGTTGTGCCAGGCAGCACGAACGTAAAAACAAAGGTTGAAATCACATGCGGGCAGTACATTTTGTGTTGGTATTCCCTTCCTCCCAATGTAGTTCTCTCTTTTATGTCGTGGAAGCACAGCCCTCACATGCGTGCCGTCGATGACACCTATGCAATCTTGTGGCCATTGTCGATAAAATTAAACACAATATATTTCATAACCGCTAAAAATGCATAATAAGCTAGTTACTAAAGACCGTGCACCTGGAATATGGGGTACCTTTCCGCGGGTGGATGATGGTGAGCTACGCCTTCGTTGTACCTCGGATCTGGTTTAATCATGTCCGCTGCGAACGCTACGCATGCACGCAGTATCTTCTTGAAATAACAACAGATAGTCTGCAACGAATGATTGAACAGTGTTTGAACTTGACGATAACCTTTCCCATGTGCTAGTATACACAAAAACATTCCAACTTGTTCGTAGATGTCAATGTTTGTGCTGCTCGAAAGGTTGTACCGATCACGGAGGATGTGCGTGAAATACATAAACATCGGAGGATACATCCTGAATTCCTGAAAACACGTTTGAGGATAAACATGCATATTTTGTAGCATAAAAATGTGGCCACATTGCGATGTGGGGAATAAATATCGACGTACTCCATTTGGTGCCAAGTAATCCCGAACAATGCGCTCGAGAATTCTGCAATACTTCAGCCACATGTTCATGTCATCCTCCAGTTGCTGCATAACATCTTCGTCTGAACTCGATGACGAATCAGACATCGAGTCAATGTTGCAATCTGTTTCGGAAGATGAGTGCTCGTCGAAATAGTCCGACATATCTTGCAAAAAATGCGCGGTGTAGCGCACTAAAACTGTGCTAGAATTTTCGTTTATGTCTCCAACTAGTGGAGTCCAATCACTCCTGGAGGAGAATTCAGTGTTTCAGCTAGGGTTGCACTAATTTTAGATTGCCATGCCATGCGTATTTATAAGAGCAAAGAAAAGTGATTTCGCGGTAGAAAACCAATTGTAGAAAAACAGGCATGCACAATATTATCCACGTGAAAATTGAAATGCTCCTATGATTGATACATCAGAAGGAATATATTCTCATTCAGGGTCAAGTGATTTAAAGCTGAAAATAAGTTCCAGTGTCCGTGACATGCTTATGTATTGTTGATTTCAATCGGCCCATCCTGTAGTTGGTACAACAATGGGAATATATTCCCTGGAAAATTAGCATGTGATGGAAATGAGTGTGCAGGGCAAGTAGGTTGCAGTATCCTTCACAGGGACTACTTTGTAATTTCCTTCCAGGTGATTATAACATGAACTTGCAGGGAATATATTCCCTGCAAAACAAACAAAGTATTGCCTGTCATTTCCACTATAACTCCTTTGGTAATTACTAATTACTTAGCCGTTTTAATTGATAGTTTAGTGGAATAGTACAGCCTTCATTTCGTTATGCAAGGTTGACATAATTGTCTGGACTTAAATATATATTACAAAACCATAAAATGAGTACAAGAAACTGAGAACCACACAAATGTTCGCTAAAATAATACACAAACAGAGGACAAATAAAGGGAAAAAAAATGGCAACGCTAATCATCATAATGGATCCGGAAGGCTCACACGTTACGCGGTAGAGACCGCTTATCCCTCTCGAAGCAGTACTCGATGAACTTAAAACGCAAGTACGGTGTCTCGGCAGCGGCGTACGATTTTCGATTGTCTTTATCCCGTAAGAACCACAGTGCGAAGAGGAGGACCTCATCACCTTTTTGTACGTGCCCAGAAGATAGTAGTTCCTTGACACAATCGTTGACTGACATTACATCCTTCTGATATGATCTCGCGATGGAGGCAAGATCAGTTCCGACACTGACCATTTGCTCAAGAGACGCGGAAACCTCACGGGCACCTTAGGATTTCTTCTTCCGTCTCTGTTTCCTGTATTTGCATTTCCTTTTTTCCCCACTACGGCTCCCAGATATATTCATATGCGAGGATGTTCTACCGTCGTCTGGACTTGCACTAGAATCAGTCCCTTCCGCGTTGATGAACACCGCGTCACCTCTGTACTCTCGGTCGCTGTCTGTGCTGAAGTTAAGACCACGCTGCGATAACTTCTTTGGAGATACCGCATATTTTGTCGCGTCACCCGTGTCATCGAACAACTTCCCATACGTGTCGTATATCTCACTGCAATCGAAGTTTTTATACTTTGCATATTTTGGATTTTCCTGCAGAATAACGATTGTTCAACATCTAGTCAGTCCTACAATTCAGTCACCAAACCTTACGAAGAAGCCAAACTTGTAAAGCCAAAGAGTCAAAAATTTAGGAAATTGTAGCAAAAATGTAGCAAAGGCCCTGTCAATGAACGCAAAGAACTAACTCATGCATATGTAATTACTTATCCGGTGCAAAACAAAACCACAAACATTGTAGGAAGATGACAGACTTTGCTCACGTGAAAATATCTAAACTTCTGATATGAAAAATTCCCAATCACTTGCATAGTGTCTTAGTCTCCTATGTTTTAAAACCCACTAAATTCAAGCTTCTTTATTTATACTAGTGGATTCACAAGACTTAGTTTAATAATCCTGTTTTCGTAATGTAAGGAAAAATGAACAATATTTTGACAGTATAGCCAACAGTTTGTATATGGATTATTAGTTATTGCACTACACAGATTCATCCTAGAAGTTGTATCAATGTGTTCAGTTCTTTCACTACACATATGGACAGAAATCATCCTAGAAGTTGTATCAATTAGTTCAGTTCTTTTAGTATGTATACATATGGACAGAAAATTCGAGGTTTCACATGTATCCCGAACAATTGCACTACAAATATTCATATTGAGAGAAGAAAAAAGATACAAAGTTCCAGTTGGATTAGAAATCTAGTGCTAGAACTCTAATCACTTGCAACAAGAAACTACAGCAGGCGAAAATGAATATAGAAAGATAACGGACCTTAATTTTGGCTTCCCACCAATGTTCCGGGGCGTGAATTCTTCCGGATCCGGAGCGGTACTCAATTCCTGTGCATCGCAGTAACTCGAACAGGTGTTTGTGCTCTGTTCGGAGTTTGTTCCAGTAGTTCTTCATTTGGCTTGTAGTCCAACTCTTTCCCGTTCCAGCGTTGAACAGCTCTGCAATTCGAGCCCACCCGCTCGGGGAAAAGCATTTGCCACGTCGATGTCCTTCTGCGATGACCAGTTCACAAGTCTCAATGAAGACTCTGTGCTCCGTTGGGTTCCATCGTGCCAACTTCCTTACCATTGCCTGAGGCGAACGACGGCTGGAAGACGTATGAGGCAACGGGTCTCTGCCTCTAATCGGGTAACGCTGCAATTGAAAAAATGGGATGTTGAATTACATATTTGGTTGAACGGAAGACGACAACGTAAGGCAGAAAAAAAGGAGCCTTTCATTGATGTTCACGGAATTCGATCAACTTAAAAATGGAGCTCTCATCTTCCGAAGATGGAATATCTTACCGTGTCGTCCGGGTAACAGTCCACTGGGACCCGTCGTTGTCCATGGAAGGGTAGTACTGTTCGAAGAGACGATCGGAGGATGGCGGAGAGTCAGGTGCTTGTTCGTAATTGGACAAATCTTGTTGCGCCGATGAAGATGCTTGTTGTTAGTATTGCTGTGTCTACCCTTTGGATCAACTATCAGTGGATTGCACCGGTGATTGTTTCTCAGCTGCGGCGGTGAAGCCTCTGTCGGTGGTGCTTTTAGCGTGTAGGGTAAAGATGTGAGTGTTGTTGTGTAAAATTTGATTTGCAAGTGTAAGAGGGGCATAATGGGAAGTGTGGTCCAACGGTAATTTTGGGGGAAAGCTAAGCACTGACACAACACAGTCAATGTGCACGTCCTTTCCTCTCACGCTACTGTAGAAAAAAGAATTTGAATCAAAAAAATGAGATTCAAACAGGCACCTAATTTCCGATTTAATCACAGTTACACACTTGGTCCTCAAACTCTTAACAAAATGGAAAAATCACCTAAAAAATAATAAAAGGTAATAAAAATAAGGCAATATACATTTGCATCATCATCATGTATTGATCTTCAACATGTCTCCAAGGACTCCTCATGTATTTAATCAGTAAATGTGATTATCAGATTTGTTAGTAATGAAACAAATGGCGATGCCAAAGAGCGACAAGTTCAAGCAAACGCATTATTATATAAATACGAAAAAAACAACACTTTTCTGCCTGCATTATTAGGGGCATCAGATTACAGGCTCAAAGCCTAAGCTATCAAATACACACATATCACTCGCCAGAATCCAAGCTTCTCTCCCCTTGGTCTATAATACATGTCCACTTTGATCATACCACCGATAATGAATCGAACAAAATCACAGAAAATATAGATTGAATTTCCCAATTTCAAAGGGAAAAAAGAGCTGATACACAATAATTTATCTCACAGGAATGCAGTCCCGACCTCCTGGCAGTTCAAATAACAAAATAAACAGCTTCCACGAAAAACTAGTCGAGATTGACATTAGAATAGAGCAGTGTGTCCTTGGTCAGAGGCATATTCAAAAGAAAGTAGATCTGCATCAAACAAAATGATTCAATGAGACCATTTTATGCAAAATGTAACTATTAGATTAATGGAAAGCCAACAACAGTTTGAAAAAGATCGAGACAGGTACTGCTTGTCTACTAGTATGTATAGTGGATACTAACATCTTCGAATCCAGAAATGCCATATAGTCAAAATATGTATAAATTGGAAATGCGTCGGCACAACATATATCCTTTCAGTCACACACCACAAAACATTATTCGAGAACTCGTCACATAAAAAGTAAATGATAAAAGGAGAAATATTGAAGTACGGAGAAGATAACAACCCAAGGCAGTGTCGAGTAGTGGAATTTATTTATTTTTTTGTTAATAAATTAAGTTATGTCCTGATATTTCCTCTTTATTATGACACCAAAGGTTTGGATTAACCTAACCCTCAATTTATCCATCCCACATTATATAGGTCGATTAATTTTTTATTTTTATTTTTTTGGGTAAAGTAGTCTTCAATCCAAATGGTAGCTTTACATTTTGTCCATATAATCTATTACGAAAATTATTCCAAATAGTTGTATAATATATAATATATTAAATATCACATTAAGTGAAAATAATTTTTTGGATGATTTTAACCTTACTACAATTCAATTAGTTCAATAATATCTTATTTTTCATTTTTCGATATGTAATAAATACTATAAAATCATTGTCATGTACGAATTTCATGTTATTAATTCTCAATTAATTAATATTCATATTAATATAGACGCAGCGAATCTTGATGTACATAAATATAGAGTTATTATAGATAAATTTATTTCTATTAATATATCTATAAATTTTAATGGGCATTTAAATTCATGTATTAGCACTTAATTTTTATGTACCAAATATAGTATAAAAAGGTTGGTCATTTGTAATATTTATCATCACAAAAAATTTAAATCATAGAAGTTGAATTTTGAGACTTCAAATTTTTTTCTTAAATTTCAATACTGAATTTTATTTTCTTCAAATCATTTGAGACTCATCAAGTCCTCCCAACAAATTGGTATCAAATATTATTTTTACAGAATTTATAAAGTATTTCAGAATAATGTGCAATGTACTTTTAACTTTAACTAGTTTGTATAAAAATGGACAAAGAAAATATTTTATACTCAAGAAAAACTGTGCCCCTATTTGATGGCAATTATTTTGAGAAAATGGAGTTTTAAATAGTGATTTTTTGGAGAATTTGTGTTTAAAAAGTAGGAAAAAATTTCGTTTACGTGCAAAATATTTTATTGTGTAAATGTGTCGTTGAACATGAGTATGAGAATTAAAAAGTTTTGAAATAATGATCGTGGAACATGGGCTATATTCCGTTGCCAACAAAATCCCAACCAGCTCAAATTACGGTAATTTGTATATAATCCAAAAACCAATTACAGTTAATGCGAGATCGACTACATGCTGGATATTCGAACAAACACTAATATTATTAATAAATTTCAAGTGGTTACGAGAAAAAATTGAGATACGCAGATAAAAAAATCCACTAGAGTAACCAATGAAAGCAGTAAGCTATATGGCAGCAAGTCAACTAAATGTAAACGATGCTGTTAGGCCTCTGTCAATAGAAACTTACCCCCAGAAGAGTAGATAATTAGAAGAATGATTCATGTTATCCAAACAAGTGTGTTTCTAACCAGCGCCACTTTTGCAATTTTGATAAAAGCAGTTGAGGCTCCAGTTTCCTTCCAACCAACGTTCGCGACCATTTCATTTAACATATTCTCCTATGCTGGGGCGTTCAGTCCACCACAGACAATGACTCAACCTAGTTGGCCGCCTGCTCATATGACACAAAATATTCAATTCCATTACAGGAATATACTATTGGTAAGATTCATAAGTGAGAAATCTTCAGCAAACAGTGCGACATCAATAGTTGGCAATAACTAATCAAATAGAAGAAACAGCTGCATATCTAAGAATACCAACAATGAAGATGTTTCTAAACATTTTAAGTCAAGCACGACAAACATTCAAAAGCTTGGATAGCAACAAGTACTTGCTATGCTGATGCATAAACAAACTAATTCAGCTCTTAAGAACAGTAAGAATAGAAAAAGATAGAAGTTGAGCAGTTAAATTAATTCACATCGACATATCGGAAGAGGACACCAGACCTTTGTATGCTGCCTGTAAGGAATCATATGTTCTTGAAACAGAACTAACAAATAATTTCAATCCATGTTGAGAAACTCCTTCTGTTCCATAATGGTCTTTTAGAACCTGTGATAATAAAATACATTGATGGAGTAAAGGATCGGATTCAAATACCGTGTCTAGAAGATGTTCGTTTAAAAAATTCTAAAAGTCATCTCTGTCAACATTTATTCAGTTATCCGTTACTCAAACTCAAAAGTTGTGACTCGCTTTGATATTTTTAATTAACCTTTTCACTCTAATAAAAAGCATGAATTGCACCCACTGCACCATGTTGGTCTCAAAATCACCAAAATAACAATGATTTGAAAAACTTAAGTCGCAGAAAATGTAAAATCGCAGAAAATAGAAGAACACAAAGGATTTTTCGCTGCAGGACCCGGATGTTTAGCCAAAGGCCTACTCACCACGTTGAGCATGTACTAAGTAGATATTGCTCGAATCCACTGAAAATCACCAAGAACAGTTACAAATGTATGAAGAGATTTTTACACTAAAATTTCTTCTTGCCTCTAAGCATTACACAAAATATACTCCATTCAATCTCTCAAATGTACACTAAATACAACCAAGAACATCTCACTAAAAGATTACAGAGATTGAACACGAAGAAGAAGAGTATTCAGAAACCCTAACAGATCACCCACACAAAATCCAGCCGAATGAGAGACAAGAAAATCAATATATATATGTCTAACCGAAAGTCACCAATCCAACAGCTAAGAAAAGACCACATGTAAGGCCAGGATAAAACCATCACTTCAAGAGGCGGACGCGTGTTGATGATTTCATCAAGTGTTTTGGGCGTCAACCCGGAACACGGTTTGGACCACAAACCAACAGCCCAATTAGAACAGTGAGGCGCCCAACACAACATTCTCCACCTTGTTGAACTATTTGTAAATCATTTTAGTGGTTCTAACAATATTTACAAAGTTTCATTTGCTCTAAAAACCTATAAAACGACTAAAGTTAGTTTCAATTCTAAACAAAACAATAAACTGATCGTGCTAAATACATTACCTTCAACTGATCTTCAAAATTTTCAAATAGTTTCTGAATGTATTTGAAGGTAAAACCGTGGTTCCAAAATCAGAGGGGTTAAATTCAGTTGGAATTTTAACCAGGTTAATCAAGCCATTTTCAACCATTTTACTAACAAAATGAAACTTGATATCAACATGTTTAGTCCTATCATTATAAACAGGAATTTACCCAAATGAATAGCACTTTGGTTATCTGTATAAATTTTAACTACTTCATTTAAAAACCAATGTCATCTAATAAACCCCTTTACCAAAGTCCCTCTTTAATAGCATGTGATGCTGAAATGTATTCAACTTTAGTGAAAGATAAAGCCACAAGCTTTTACAGTTGGGACTTCCAACTAATAAAACAATCACAAATAGTCAAAACATAAGAAAAGTTGATCTTCTGTTATCTAGATCACCTGCAAAATCAGAGTCAGTGTACCCTTTCAAGATAACACCTTCATTGCATCTTTGAAATTTCAAGCTCAAGGCAGACGAGATACCTTAACATCCATTTTATTGCTAACCGATGTGTTTCACCTGGATTGACCATAAATCTACTTAAGATACTTATACCATGAGCTAAATTGGGTCTGGTACATATCATAAGGTACGTAATAGAGCTAAAAAATATTTGCATAAGGTATTTTACTCATCCTATCAAACTCTTCATCAGCTTTAGGAAATTGCTCACTTCAAAGTTTAAAATTATTGGCAATAGGCGAAGTAATAGATTTGCATTCAATCATAGAAAATTTTCCAAGTACTTTATTCACATGAGAACTTTGATTCACATACAAAACACATGGCACAAATTGATCATATTGTTGCCCGTGTTGAGTCCCTTAGACCTTGTTGTGCATGTGGTGGAATTGATCATCGAGTGCAAGAGTGTACCACTCTAGCTAAGATGACAAGAGGTTTATGAGGAACGTTGTAGTTTGAGAATATGATTACTCAAGTTGTTGAGGATAACAAAGAGATGAAAAATCTTGTCTAAATTGACCAATGCCTTAGCTATAGTGGAATGTGAGAAATTTTCAGTTCAGGCTCAACCAAATCCTATGGGACAACACATGACACAAACCTCAGGTTCAGAAGAAAACAACTTTAAAGAAGTGAATGCCATCACCACTTTAACTGGGAAAGTTATACAACAAATCCCTAAGTCTAGGGAAAATGACAAGGACCCTAGTAATTCTGGAAAAGAGCAATCCTAATAAAGAAGTAGTGGAAAATCTAGTTAGAGTTCCATTCCCTCAAGCTCTCAAACCTATCTTGAAAGCTGCTTGTCAACATAATGAGATCATATAACAAGTCAAGCATGTAAAAATTAAACTACCTCTCTGCATGTGATTGCCCAAGTTCCTACATATGCCAAAGTCCCCAAAGACTTGTCTACTGTGAAGAGGAAACACCATGTCAAGAAAACTGCTTTCTTGAATGAGCAAGTGAGAGTTGTGATTGAGCAAATGATTCTACCAAAATATAAGGACCCTGGTTGTCCTACCATTTCTTGCATCATTGGGAGCCATGAGTTTGCACAAGCCTTTCTTTATTTAGGGGCTAGTATTAACCTCATGCCTTATACTATTTAATTTTTGTTAGGTTTGGGTGAGATAAAACATATTTCTACAGTTTTGCAATTGGCTGATCGGTCCACCAGAAGACCAAGATGAGTAGTTGAGAATGTTTCGGTACAAATTGATAAATTTTACTACCCTGTTGATTTCTTAGTTCTAGACTTAAAGGTTGTTGTGAGTGTTGATTCTAAAATTCCTATCATTCTTGGTAGACTCTTTCTTGCCATAGCTTTTTTTTTTGGATAAGTAATCAGAAAATTATATTCATCAAAAGATAATACATGGGGGATGTAATATCAATTTAGACAACACATAAACGACATGAAATTAGGCAACCCTTCTATATGATTAGGAGCTGCAGTATTAAACCAACTATACAAAGTCAAGTAAAATAATTCTTTGAACTGCTCATTTGTTCTTGTCTTGTCTTCAAAACAGCGGCTGTTCCTTTCACTCCATACGCACCATACAATGCATCCCGGAATAAGATCCCATACAATCATACTCTCCTTATCGCGAAGTTTCCTCCTCCATGCCAACAACACGTCTTCAATTCGCCTAGGCATCACCCAATCCAACTGTTGGGAAGCTAGAATGGTGTTCCAAAGTCACTGAACACCATCGCAATGAATGAACAAGTGATCAATCGGCTCTCCATCCTTCTTACACATATAACACCACTCGATAATACAAAAATCCCTTCTTCGAAGGTTATCCACCATTAACGCTTGCCCCTTCACAACCGTCCACAATAAAAAAGCCACCCGATGAGGCAATTTACATTGCCACACCTTCTTCCATGGGAATGAGCTCTGCGCTGGTTCTAATAAGGATCTAAAGTAAGAGCGAACTGAGAATAAACCATTCCGTGCCAACCTCCATCTGCTACGATCAACTTCTCCAAATTGAATGTGCACCTCATGTAAAGAGGTCAAAAACAACGCATAATCATCTAATTCTCAATCCTGAAGATCCCTCTCAAAGACAGTGTCCCAACTGTGACTTCCATTGTGAATGGTGAGTACCTCATTCACCATAGCAGACGGCTCCAAGGCAATGCGATACAAAGAAGGAAATCGCAACTTTAGCGGTTGATCACCACACCAACGATCGTCCCAAAATCTGATGTTATTGCCATTTCCCACCTCATAGAACAAATTATCTCGAAGGTCACTCCATCCTCGTCGGATATACCTCCACAGACTCACCCCATAGGATCCGCGACCATCAATTGAGCACCAACCCCCCTCCATAATACCATACTTCGCTCCTATGATTTCTCTCCAAAAACTCACCCTCTCTACTCCAAATCGCCACAGCCACTTGCCCAACAAAGCCTTATTAAATAGAACCAGCTTCCTCAATCCAAGCCCCCCATCCTTATAGGAGAACAAACCACACCCCACTTAACCAAATGAAGTTTCCTCTCTTCTCCCATCCCTGCCCAAAGAAATTCCTGTTGAATCCTCTCTAATCTATTTGCCACTGCAGCAGGAATAGGAAACAATGACAAGAAATAAGTAGGGAGATTGGAAAGAGTGGATTTAATGAGAGTAAGGCGGCCACCCTTTGAAAGATACATACGCTTCCACCACGCTAGCCTCTTTTCCATCCTTTCGATGATTCCATTCCAAATATGTTTACTTTTGAACCTTGCCCCTAAAGGGAGCCCAAGGTATGATATAGGCATTTGCGCAACCCTACATCCCAATATACCAGCCAACTCATCCACATTAGCGACCTCTCCCACTGGGATAGCCTCGGATTTCCCCAGATTAATCTTCAAACCCGACACCGCTTCAAAACATAGAAGTAATCGACGCAAATTCCTCAATTGCTCATCATCAGCATCGCATAGAATCAGTGTATCATCTGCAAATAGCAAATGAGAGATCTGGACCTGTCCAACTGTAAAGCCCCTAATCAAACCTTCATCCACAGCTTTCTCAAGCATCCTACTGAATGCCTCCATAACAATAACAAACAACAATGGAGAAATGGGATCTCCTTGCCTCAATCCTCTGCTGCTTCGAAAATAACCCTCTGGAGTTCCGTTAACCATAACCGAGAATGAAGCAGTTGAGATACAAAATTGAATCCACTTGCACCACCTTTCCCCAAATCCACATCGCCTGAGCATATACAGAAGGAACTTCCAATTTACGTGGTCGTAGGACTTCTGAATATCGAGTTTGTAAAGCATCCCTGGCACTCCCAACCGCAATCTTGAGTCAACGCATTCATTAGCTATAAGCACAGAATCCAAGATCTGTCTTCCTTTCACAAAGGCATTCTGAAACTTAGACACCACTTTCCCCAGCACCTCCTTCAATCTATTCGCCAAGATCTTCGCAATGATCTTATACACCCCACTAACAAGGCTAATAGGGCGAAAATCCTTAATGTCCACCGCCCCTGGTTTCTTGGGAATCAGCACAATAAATATAGTATTAGAGCTTCTCAGGAACCTACCATACTCAAAAAAGTAGTTAAGAACATCCGTAATATCCGCTCGCACCACCTCCTAACAGGCTTTATAAAATGCGAACGAGAAGCCGTCTGGTCCTGGTGCCTTATCATCATTCATGCTGAAAACCACCTCCTTGATTTCCTCTTCCCCAAACGGTCTCTCTAACCATCTAGCATCCTCCTCCGTGATAGTAGAAAACTCCAGTCCCTCCAACTCTGGCCTCCACTCAAACTGTTCCCGATAGAGATCTTGATAGAATCTTACCATTTTGTTTCCAATAACCTGTGGGTCCTCATAAGTAATCCCATCTACCTCCAGCAACGTGATAGAATTATTATGCCTGTTTGAATTCGCAATCCTATGAAAAAACTTGGTGCATTTGTCCCCCTCTTTCAACCATGTAACCCTTGATTTTTGACGCCGCGCAATCTCCTCTATCTCCACCAACATCTCCAACTCTCCCCTTAAAATTTCACGTCTCTCCCTCTCCTCCCCACCCAACCCACAACTCTCCTCCCGCTTATCTAATTCATCTGTGTCTGAAAGACACTGACTTTTACGCCAGTTTACATCACCCACCACCTCCTCATTCCACTTCTTTAAATCCCCTTTCAAAGCCTTTAATTTCTAATCCAACACAAAACTGGGAGACCCCCTAAAGTCGTAAGAGGCCCACCAAGTCTGTACACGCTCCCCAAAACCTTCGACTTTTAACCACATCTTCTCAAACCTAAAAGGGCTTCTTCCACTACCCCTAATATCCCCAGATAATGAAATAGGGAAGTGATCCGAGTACACCTTCTCTAATCTCCTCTGTGTCACATCTGAGTATTTAACCTCCCACTCCCCACTGATCAAAAATCGATCTATTCGGGAATGAATAGGTTGATCCCGATTAGAAGACCAAGTATAATCTCCCCCAATCATCGGCAAATCCACCAACATATTCTCCCTAATGAAATCTGAGAATTCCTCCATAGCCCCTGTTAGTCTCCCACCGCTCGACCTCTCAGAAGGAAATCGAACCACATTAAAATCACCCCAGATACACGTTAGAAGACTCCACCAAGCCATCATACTAGCCAACTCATCCCACAGGCCCCCTCTACTTCCATCCGCTGTTGAACCATAAAATCCTACAAACATCCACCGAAAATCAACCCCTATATTCCTAAGTGAAAGTGATATGGTGAATAACCCTACACTAACCTCCTCCATATCAAACACTCTAGTATCCCACATGACTAGCACACCTCCAGAAGCCCCTGAAGACTCCAAAAATTGATATCCAACATGCTGTCCCCCCCCCCCCCCCCCCACAAACTGCGAACTATAGCCCTCAAGATGAACTCCATCTTAGTTTCCTGTAAACAAACCAAGTCCGCCTTCCATCCCCTTATCAGATTTCGAATACCCCACATTTTCCCCTCATCATTGAGCCCCCTCACATTCCAACTTATGATTTTTGGAATCATTTCAACACTCCATCATACCTTCCCAACATTCCTCTCTTTGAATCTCCTCCATTTTTATCATAATTAACTGACCACTCAAGCCGCTTAAGTTCGCGATCACCTTTTCTTCTTGATTTCCCTCCATGTGTGCTCATCCCCTGTCATCTGTTAGCCTCCAGTTCCTCAAACAGTTGCATAAGTTTGGGTTCATGTCCGTCACAGGACACACCAACTATCTTGCTGAACTCCTGAATTTTTTGAAGAACCCAGTTCGAAGGTGAGAGCCCCTCAGCAAATATGTGTCCTTCCACTTCCTCCACCGGTACTACACCACTGTCTATCTCTCCCTTCTTCCCCTCGTCAACCCACACCACCAGAGCTTTTTCAGACCCTATCTCCCTTTCTTGTAGAGGCTTCGAGTACCTCATATTGTAAGTATTCACCACCCTATTAGCCAAACCCGTCTCCTCGTGTTCTTCCACACCCTTCCAAGCTAAGCCCTCTGCCAATACACATCCCTTCTGAATCTCATCCGACACTAAACCCTCTTCCGATTCAAATGTATTCATCGCATCCGGTTCCTCATCCTTATCCAACCCCATTACATCCACTCCATCATCCTTAACGGAATACGCATGTTCCGTCTGTGTCGGAGACTCACGATTAGGCTCAATCAACACCTGCTTGTCTTTATTTTGGACAACTTGCACTGATGACTCCTTGGGCACCAAAGTTGCTAATAGTTGTCCATCGCCTGGAGACTCCTCCACGCTCATCCCACACCTAGAACAATAGATTGACCCGCGGCCTGCATCAGCCTCACCCACCAGCCTGATTAACTCATCAAGTTCCCCTTTCAATGCCTGGATACGTGCCCTTATTTCAACAGATATCCAAGGCCCTCCATGTGTACCCCCTGCACTTGCCTCCGCCCTCGTGTGCCCCATCAATTGAGGATTACTCACATCAACCGCCTTCTCCTTTCGCAATGGTACCCGTTGATCGACATTCTGTGAAGCATGTGACTACATTCTGTGAAGCACTCCCTGTCACAATCTGTCATCCACAATTCGATGTTTAGCCTCGTCACTAGCAACAAATGAGTCAACCACTGCCTGAAACACCCTCGAGATCGAAGCCAAACCTTCTCCATTCGCCCCCTCCGATACCATTACAACTCCATTCCGGCGCCTCTCCCCATACTGCGCTATTATCAGGTACCTACCACGGCTGTTTGCACATCGTTGTGCCAAAAAGGCTTTATGGGGCTCGTTAAACTTAGATGCGAAATCCTTCAATCTACTAGTCGCCCTCATCTTATCCACCATGTTCACCATCCACAGTGCGCCAAACCTCCCCATGCAGATAGAGTTTGATTGCTTAGAGCCCCACTTTGTCATCCTAACAGTGCCGAAGTTGTTGATAGAAATTGCAAACTCCTTCGCCTCTACTCGAAAACGGCGATCGTAAACCAAACCATATGCAACTCCCAACTTTTTTTCCCAAATTCTGTGTGAACGGCACTTCTGATTGTGGAATAGGTATCGCGGCTGAACCGGGAGCGTCCTCGTACATATTCTATTTTTTCATCGCCGGCCCGTGGTGGTCACGCGCCAGTAGACGCGCCGAAGGCCCAGCGCGTGTCCCTCGTTGCAGCACCCCCGGCGTCGAAAACTCCATCCCAACCCACTGGTCTGGCGCGTGGGCCAAAAAAGATGTCGGATCTGGCAGATCTCGAGCAGCGGCACTAGGGTTTCCACCTTGGGCCGCCGCCTGAACATGTGGCTGTATGAGTGGCGAGAGGCCGGTAGTCTGGGTTGTACCGTGCGACGCGATGATGTCGTCGCCGACGGAAATCTGGGTGGTAGTTCGGTATTTAGGGTAATGGATGGTGGGTTTGGAGGGAGGTTCCATCGAGCAATGCAGAATAATGACCTTAGAAGTCAACATTTTTGGGGAACATGACCTTAGAAGTCAACATTTTCACATTACTAAGCCATAGCTACTGCTCCTATAAATTGCAGGAATGGTCTAATGAAGTTATCTTTGGGGAACATGACCTTAGAAGTCAACATTTTCACATTACTAAGCAGCCTAGGGAGGATGATGAATGCTATCAAACATATATGATTAATGCACTTATTTAAGAGGAAGCACTGCAACTGCTGATTTTGATCACTCATTTGTGCTGTTTTTGAAAAGTTTCAGGATTATGGGACATCACCATGGCAGCCCAAGTTTGAAAATTGCCAAGTGAACAGCTTTTAAATATTCTGAATGAGCATAAATTTGCATTAGGTTGGACCATAGCTGTTTTTGATGCATGATTGCTAAATTTGGAGAGAGTTTTGACCCGATATAAGGAAAATAGGTTAGTTTTGAATTAGGAGAAGTACCATTTCATGGTACATTCAGGCATTGTCTTAGGACAAGTAATTTCTTCTAAAGGAATAGAGATTGATGAATCCAAAATTGAATTACTCTTTAAATTGCCTACACCTAAGATAGTAAAAATATTAGATCCTTTCTTGGCCATTTGGGCTTCTATATGAAGTTCATACAGAATTTTTCATCTATATCTAGACCATTATGTAACCTTCTAACCAAAGATGTCACTTTTGAATGGACCCTGGCTTGCCAAGAGGCGTTTGAAATGCTGATTGGCAAGCTAACTTCAGCACCCATAATGCAGCCACCTGATTGGATATTGTCATTTAAGATTATGTGTGATGCAAGTGATTATGCGGTAGGTCCTGTCCTTGGACAACGAAGGGAAGGTAAACCTTTTGTTATTTACTACGCTAATAGGACTCTAAACCGTGCCCAAATGAATTACTCCACAACCAAGAAAGAGTTGCTAGCTATAGTCTTTGCTCTAGATAAGTTTCGCTCTTGTTTGATTGGTTCTCCTACTACAATTTTTGAAGATCATTCAGCCCCTAAGTTCCTTCTCACAAGGAAAGATGCTAAGGCACGTTTAATAAGGTGGATTTTACTTTTGCAGGAATATGGTAGCAGACCATTTGTCAAGCAACCTTTTGAAGGCTACACGAACCCCTTGCCAATTAAAGATGACATTTCAGATTAGCATTTATTTTCTGTTTCTTCTCTACCATAGTTTTCTCACAGTGTAAATTACTTGGTTGTAGGTGAAATTCCAAGAGAGTTGAGTGCACAAGATAAGAGAAAGATTATGATTGAGTTACGTAAGTTTTATTGAGATAACACATGTCTATTTAAATATTATCCTGAGATATTGAGATGTCATGTCCGTAATGAGGAGATACCGAGCGTACTCAATTTTTGTCGAGCCCAAGCATGTGGAGGCCATTTTTCCATGAAAATGATTCTTCAAAAAATTCTACAATGCGGTTTTTATTGGCCCACTTTCAAGGGTGGAGGGAGAGGGGAGCTAAGATGGGCTAGAGCCCTGCCCTGCCCTCAGCCCAAAAATTAATTCCCCAGCCCAGAAGCAAATTAATGGTGAAAAATTAAAAAGAATAAAATTAGCCCAGCCCAAAAATTAATTTTAGCCCAACTAACTTCATTTCCAACCCAATTCCAATGTTGAATAATTCAAATTTAGTTTAAAACTCTGCAACAAATACATATTTATTTTATTCATATTCATGATACACAAATAAATCGTTACCAAATTAAATATTTTATTTCACACACATATATATAACTAAATTTTAAAAGTTCACTTATAATCAAATTAGTTTATTATACAACAAATATTTTTTATTGATTAAAGATAAATGACTTGTTTGAACAAATTAAAATGTCAAATGTTTGATTAAGCTTAAAAGTAATTAAAAAAATTTCTAATTTATTTTTTCATATATTACTTATTTATACTTGTGAGTTAAAAAATTATTTATTTCGACTATGAAATGGATGTTATTATCAAAATAAGTAATATGCTATATACTTAATTTTATTAGTTAAAATATATTTTTTAAAACTTTGCTACGAGTGTTCAAAAATATATTATGACCAATGTTTTAAAAATCGACCAGGTCATCGACCCGAAAAAGGTGAAGGGTCAAGGGTCAAAAGGTGCCGAGGTCGAATCGGGATCAAACAGAATGCAATAAATACATACAAAAATAATAAAATACTATGAAAACAATAAAAAAAAATCATATTAATAATTCAAAGTAAATCTATCTTTGTTAATTAGATTCATTATCCTGCTATTAGTCTCAATACTTCAAAAATTAAAAATCAATATATTAAAATAGTTTACTTTATTAAATTAAAATAGTTTAAACTTATAGAAAATGATATCTAACATTAATATAGTAATAATCAAGTTCAATTTAAGTTAAATTTGAAAATTAAAAATGAAAGGAAGAAGGTGAATATTACAATTTAATTAGTTGAAATTCAAAATCAAATTAGTCAATTACACATACATTTGGAAAATGATTTTGATGGACATTTTAACATTTTTTTTGTTATGTCATTATCCCACATTGGAAGTTTATGAAACCATTGGAGAGAACAACATCTATAAAAGGCATTATCCCATATTGAAAGTTTATGAAACCATTTGAGAGAAGTGCATCCATAAAATGAGCATGCCATCCAATATTTCTCTATGGGTCTTTGAATTGTAATTTATGAGGTCCATTCATGAAGTTAAAATTTTTTAAACTAAAAAAAAAAATTGTGAAAACCACAAAATCGCAACCAGTTCACCGGTTTACTATTGAACTGGCCGGTTCAATAGGTTTTGAGCGATTTTGTCATAATCAGTTAACCGGGCATGATTTGGCCATGTTTTGGGTTCGGTTCCCGATTTTACTGGTCAAACCGATCGGGCAGGGCCGATTTTGACAACATTGATTATGTCTCACATTATTATGAGTGTCATGAATTTAACCTTTTAAACTAAATCTTGTGTGGTTTAGAGCATCTTTTATGGTATAAGTTCATTGAAAAAAAATAAATTTTAGCCTTGCCAACGTATCTTTCCGGCTCCGCCCATGCCTACTTTCTTTAAATACACACTAATGTCTATTGTAGATCTTGTGAGAGGTGCCAAAAGCTTGGTGTCATGGCGTAATATGATGCCTTTGAACCCCATTTTAGTGATAGAAATATTCGATTGTTGGGGAATCGATTTTATGGAATCCTTTCCACCTTCTTTTGGTTACTTATATATCATTGTCGCGGTAGGCTATGTGTCTAAGTGGGTAGAAGCGGTAGCTTGAAGGGCCAATGATAATAAAACGGTTGTGAAATTTCTTAAAGAAAATATCTTGTCTAGGTTTGGCATACCACGAGCTATTATTAGTGCACACTTTTGCAATCGTTCATTTCAAGCACTAATGAAAAAGTATGGGATTGTTCATAAAATTTCTACTACTTATCACCCCCAAACTAGTGGACAAGTAGAATTGGCTAATAGGGAACTTAAACAAATTTTGGAGAAAACGATGAAACCCGATCGTAAAAATTGGTGTTTAAGACTAAATTATACACTTTGGACTTACCGTACAACTTTTAAGACTCCCTTAAGCATGGTACCTTATAGACTTATTTCTGGAAAGCATTACCATTTACTTGTAGAGATTGTTGATGGTGGAGTGGGATAAGAGCGTTTGTGGCCAATTATTTTGATGATTATGACAAATAATTAAATAATACGCTAATAATATGGATAATTTGTGATCAATAAATAATATGATATTTTAAAAAATGTGTAATTGCTACTAATTTGTATTTGTCACTCGCAATTTATATCTTTGGGATCGTGACATTATGCAATTTGTGATTTTGACCAAAATTGTGTGTTATTGTGACCTCGACCTTTTGTTAGGTGGTCACAATTGTGACCACCTGATTTTTGAAACTTGTTCACAAGTTCTTTTATTTTTGAAGTGTGTTTTGAAATTTGTGTAATTATGTATTCTTCCTTTAATAAAACCCTAAGCCTCATGGCCCGAATAATTAAGAGGAAATTACACCCTCCCCTGTTATTAGAAATCAATTTTCATTATTCCTGATTAATATTTATTTTTTCACTAATCAGGTTTTAAGCAATTAAAAAAAAGATTTTTTTATTTATAATAACCTACCCGTTTTTTACGTGAAGAGTGGAGAGAGAATGTTAAATAAGTAAACTCAATCTTCAGTAACCGTCCAGAACTGCTAAACACCTTAAAACTCGCGCTCATTGAAAATCTTAAATATACTTACCCAAACCGTATGAGTCTATGCATTTTGAATTCTCACGAAATCCCCAAATCCCCAAATTCCATTCCTTTGATATTACTTAGGAAGGCTGTGATTTTTGTGAAGGCAGTGTCGAAGAGGGAAGGGAAGTGGGTGATTTTTGACTTGGGAACGGTGTGTAGGAGTGATGACGTTAACGCGAAGTCGCGACCGGAAGGGTTGTGCCGACGCCGGTGAACCTTCTGAATCTGCACGACGGAGCAGGGGAAAGGCGATTGTTGCGAAGGAGCGGCGTGGAGAGAAATCCAACATCCCTTGCAAACCGGGACTGAAAGTGGAGAAGAGGGCTCGCAAGCGTAACCCTTCAACCCCTGTAAACCCTCGACGGTCGAAAACGGAAAATGTAAGTCGACTTTTGTGTACGGTTTGATGTGCTTTCCATATTGTGACCGAGATTTTTTCGTTTTGTGACCCAATGATCATTCGCCCAAAATAATCGTACCTAGGTCACAATACATAAATTACAGCGATCTTTACGGTGTGTGATGATCATTGGGTCACAATCCTTTGATGTGCATGGTTATTGTTGTCTGATATCATTCTTATTGATGTGTTGTGACTCAGGAATGGCAATACATTATACCAGAACATTCATGGTTTCCAGGGAAGATAACAACAAATGTGGCCAAACACGTACTCACAAATTTCCTTTCGAAGTTCAATGAGGTCCAAAGGTCAATTCTGGCTGAAACTTGCTTTTCTCATTTTATGGAATGTCATGAAATCATTATGCAGCCACAACTCATTCACTATTTTTTGATGAGGGAAGTGTTGCAACCTAATCCGAATGAGATGTGGTTCAAGGTTGCTAATAGATTCTTGAGGTTCTCGATGTCTGAATTTTGTTTAGTCACAGGACTTAGATGTTGTGGGGATGATTTTAGGAAAGACATTGAGAAGGTTCCGTCTAGGATAAAGGATACATATTTCGGGCATTTGAAGTTGGTCACAAATGAGGACGTGAGGGACGTGTTTTTGGATGTGTCTGATGTTGACGACCATGATGTTGTGAGGATTGGGATTTTATATTTGATCACGTCTTATTTGTTCTCCACATCATATAAAAGAGTGGTTGATAATTTTTTGTTTGCGTTGGTTGATGACTTTGATCGGATGGAGATATTTCCTTTTGGGAAGGAATTATTTCAGAAGTCTCTAAAATCTTTGAAGGAGGGTTTAGGTCACAGGAATCCACATTACAGGTTGAAGGGTTTCTTGGTTGCATTTCAAGTGTGGATATATGAGTATATACCTGGACTAACTGGTTCTGTGACTATTAGAATGGCTAACAGTTACCCTCGTATTGTGAACTGGATGTCGGAGAAACAGCCGTCTGCTGTGAAGTTGGAAGAAGATGTCTTCTCCACTCATGATGTAAGTCTTTGTACATGGTTTACACATCACTTGTGACCTCTTCTTATGTATTTATTACAAAACTCTCAGGTCACAATGACATTAATGCTTGTGAGGTATTATTCAGTAACAGGTTTTTATGTCCAATTTTGTTTCAGCTTGAAATATGTTCTGTTGTTCCGTCTGACATGGAGTTGGAGGCTCAATATATGAATGGTGTTATGTATACCAGACCTATGCAACCACGTGTGAATGTATCTCGGAAGTCAAAAGAATCAGGAACAATTGCAGGCCCATCCCATACGCAGTTGTTGATGATTACAGATGGCAGTAAGGGACACTCCAGTGATGTTGATGGTGGTGATGATGAGGATGACGACTTTGTGGTTCCTCCTCCCAAAAAACTGAGGACACCGACTGTGCACATTTCATCTGAAGAAGAGCAGGCAATGGAGACACTGGCTGGGCAAAGTGAGCGTCAGGAATCTTATGAAAACATTAATATGATGCCACCGGCAGGTGATTGGTGTCCGTCGAGTGAGCCGAAGCCAACACGAGCACATGATGCACCTCAAGTAGATGTAAGTGGATTAATGTCTCACCTTTAAGTCACAAATCATTTGTTAATGGTGGCTGACATGTTCATTCCTTTAATATTTTTATGTCTTGGTGTATGAGCAGTTGAAGGAATTGAATGGGAGAATGACCGAGATGCAATTGAAGAATGCAGAATTAACAATGCATCTACATGAGGTCAGGTCACAAGTGAGGGAATTGCAGGCAAATGGCATACATAAATTGAACCAGATTATTCGAATGCAAGGGGAGATTAAATGCGACATGATGGACATAAGGTCCAACATGATGTTTCTGTCAGATAATGTGTCTTGCTTGATTTCAAGTACGATGGACGCCGTATTGGAGAAGTTGAAGGAGAAGAAGAGCGATGGAAAAAGTGATGTTGTTGAAGAGCAACCTCAAGAGAAAGTAAGTAGAGGTTTTGAATTGTGTACTAATATATGTTGAAGTCCGTCATGTACCATGTTGTTTCATTCAGGTCACAACACATGATCAACCCGTGGACAGGAAAGGCAAGGGGAAGATAGAATCTGGCGAAGTAGTTGTATCGCCATCACTTCCTCCTACGTTGTCGTTTGATTTGGGTATTTCATGTACACCAATCACTACGGGTGCGGTGAATCTCAACGAAATGTTTCGAAACACAGAAGTAGAAGAATGTGTAGATGATGTGAGTACTGGAGTGATTGAGGGGGTAGTATCTGATGAAGTAGATGCTGAGATGATGAAGGATCAAACAAAGGAGGTAGAGGTATTGTTAAACTTCTTTGTAGCTCAATTTAGTCACATCACAGGCCACACATAAATATGTTTTCCACTGACTGTCACGAGTCACACAGATAGTAGATTGGTCACAGGTAACAGGTTACTATCTGACTTCAATTCATTCCTTGTGCAGATTTCACCCCCATCGGCACCGTCTTCTGGCTTGCCTGTGAAGCGGGTTCCCAAACCAACTAGACTTTTACAATCTCCATATGTCACTGGTGCTGGAAAACAGAGTAAGGCGTCAGATGATGTGGTTGTGTTTGAGATCCATGATAAGCCAGCTGATGAGGTTGATGTTGTTGCATTCAAGAACTGGTTCAACAGAGGTTACAAACCACGGAACAAGTGAGTAAGGCTAATATTCTGTGAATGGTGATTGTGTTTAAATGTGAATAACATCTCAATATGTAGACGTTATGGTCATGTCTCTATTGTCAGGAATAAATTCAACGCTGCAGATGATGTGATCCGACCTTCGTTTCTACTTGGTTCGATAACAGTGGGGTCAAAAACATGGTGGCATGAGCTTATTTGTTCTGACTCTTCTCTCAGCAGCACGGTACGTCTTTGAGTACAATGTTCGATGTAGAGTCATTTAAACAACAAACAAGTCATCCAATTTTTTTTTGTCATTGGTCACAAATGCTTCTACCATGGTCACATAACCATCTGATCAATTAATTTATTGTGACAGCACATGGATGTGTGTTTCTATTACCTACGGCAATTTGCAGTACGAAGTCCACTTGCTAGAGTGAGAGCCACCACAACTGATTCGTTGTTCCAGGCAAAGATCAAAAATTTGTTTCCTCATTTCATGAAAGACCCTAATGTAATAACATCAGATTCCTACATTGTTGAAGTTGCCACAGGCGGTCGTATAGAATACAACCGTCCTTGGGTTGATGTGGATTATGTGTTGTTGCCACTTTTGCCCACAAATCGTGCTCACTGGATGCTTGGGTGTCTGAACATAAGAGAGCGTGTCCTATACGTGTTCCATTCCAGCTACAAGACATATCGGGATAAAATGGTTAACGTGGGGATTGAACCATTCGCAAGAATTATTCCCCAGTTGATGTTTAGTTTGGGCATATGGGAAAGAAGGTCTGATGCTACTGATCCAATTGGGATGACAGTCTTCGTTGCTGATAACATACCACATCAGGAGAATGGGTATAGTTGTGAATGAATTTACACTTCTTGGTAGTTACTGTTTACTCCCTGACAAGTGAATGTGTTTTATATTTTTTGTTTTGTTCAGGCATGATTGTGGCATCTTTGTGATTAAGTACGCAGAATACATGCTACACAACGCCATCAAATCTATGCCGATGACATTCGATGCTGGGCAAGCAAGGTTGGACATTGCTACACGTCTTTTTAAACATAAGGAGATAAAGAAGACCACAAAATCAGTGAAGCCACAAGGAGTTAGCATTGACTTAGAAAAGTAGTTGGATGTCATTTTCATTTGAATTAGATGCTGGATAGGAAATACTGAATGTTTTTAGTACTATATGTTTTTTTGTTTTGTGTCTGTGGAAGTAAATGTCACAGACATGGATATACATCATTGTGTCTGTGGAAGTAAATGTCACAGACATGTTTTTAGTACTATATGTTTTTTTGTTTCAGATCGAATGTCACAGCCTTCCCGCGACCTATGTTGTTAGCAATGAAATATGGTATTCTGTTTTGAAATGCATTTGTTTGTCAACTATTGTATTCCATATTTCAAATTCAATTCACAGGTCACAACAGGGTTGATGAAATATAACCGCTTTGGCGGGATATAGCTTTCGGTCACAGAATTGACTATTTGGTCACAGAGATATAAACGAATGTCATTGGTTACATTATTGGTCACAAACATGACTATTTGGTCACATAGCTATGCAAAATAATTGTCATTTACAATCAGACATCATTGGTCACAAACAGGACGAATTGGTCACATTTACCAATAGAGACATGTTCATAAACGTGCAGCTGGTGTTGGTCACAAACATGAATGTTTGGTCACAGAGTTATGAAAAATCATTTGCATTAACATTCCGAAATCATTGGTTACAAACATGAATGCTTGGTCACATAGTTATGCAAAATCATTTGCATAACTTTCAGACATCATTGGTCACAAATATGACTATTTGGTCACAAATGAAATACCTCGGTCACATCGTTCTGCACTAACATGGTCTTGTAGATGTGGTTGACCTTGATCACAAACATGACAACTTGATGTAATAAAAGCAATATCACAGCCAAATATATATGTAATAAAAGTACCAGTCTTGAACAAAATGGCAAATTCTAATTTCATATGAAATGTCACAAATGAGGCATTTTTTATTTAAAATCAAAACCATTGTTCGAAGTCACAAATTTGGAATGCCTTGGCAATAACGGAAAAGTGAATTTAATGTGAATTCAGATAGGTATGTTTTAGCTCAATGGAATCAAGTTGGTGCATGTTCTACGATTGTGTCCAGATCCTTGGCAACGTCCACACTTCCTTCTCTCTTTTCCCTCACTTGACGATCTCTTTCTTTTTTCTGCTGGCCTTCCTGAACTCCTTTTTTGGTTGGGTGGTAATACGATCACACTTTCTAGCTCTTTGGTCACAATCCATTCACTTGGATTACCTGCGGGGTACACGGAATCCTGGTATGCATTAATGTACGCTTGGCGTGTGTAGTAGTATGAACAGTAATCGTATGGATCTCCCTTTATGCTTGCTACCACTGCTAAGGTGTGTGGGCATGGTATTTGATCAACCTGGAACATCCTACATGTGCATGTACGCTGCTCTAAGTTTACGACGAAGGTTAAACCCTCGTTTGCAACTATGAATATGGACTGGTTAGCGGGTGAAACCTGCACAATATCACAATATCAAGTCACATTTCAACAACTATGGTAGCAGGTCACAGACTATTCAATTTGGTCACAGGTCCAACTTCTTACCCTCATGATCTTCAAATCTGTGCTCATTTCTCTAATTAACTTTTCGTACTTGGTAGCCAATTTTGTGAATGTACTATTTGCATGGTCACGGTTCTTACAACACCAAGATTGTGCAGTCTGTCGCAATGACTCCAACAAAGCCACAATAGGAAAGTTCTTTGCTGCCTTTGTGACCGAATTAACTGATTCCACTATATTTGATGTCATGGTTGAGTGCCTGTTCTCCTGCATGTGGAATCGTGACCACTTTTCTGGTCCAACTTCATTCTACAATTTATTGAAAAAAAATACATTCAGATCCGTGACATACATAAACTACAATATAATGTTGTTAAAAGTAGAAACTTACCAAGTAACCTCTGATTCTCAAGTTGATCTTGTCTAACTCATGCATATTGTATTCATACTCTGCTAATGTGTATGCACGCACAGCTGCATTGAAGGCTTGAGTGATATTGTGACCAGATTTTCCGAAGTGGGATTTCAAGTTTTGCAGGAGATGGTACGTGCATATCCCATGATACGTTCCTGGATAAACTGATTCAATAGCATTTTTTATGCTGTTGTGACGATCTGATATGAAGCATAAACCTTCCCTACTACCGTAAGCTAACCTCAAGTTCTCAAAAAACCAAGTCCAAGATTTATCATTTTCATTATCTCCAATTCCAAAAGCTAGGACGAATATACTGTTATTCGCATCTTGCGTACATGCAGTGAATAGGGTACCACCATAGTGACCATTTAAGTACGTGCCGTCAACAACGATGACTGGTCTACAATGATCCCACCCTTTAATTGAGGCACCAAGTGCCATGAAGCAGTATTTGAACCTGTTGTGACTGTCCACTTCAAGTCCTGTGACCGTACCAGGATTAGTCTTTTCAAGCATGTAAAGGAAGCTCGGTAGCTGTTGGTATGACTCCTTAGGATCACCCCTTATCATTTTCAATGTCTTTTCGCGAGATCTCCAAGCTTTCAGATAATTCAAAGACACTCCGTAGGTACGCAACATGTCGTTACATATGTCATTTGGAGTGTAAATAGTACGCGATGATGTATACTTATACTTGATGAAGGAGGAAACTACAGATGTTGATACTTGCCTATGAGATCCCAATACTATGTTCGAAGAGCATGTGTGACCGTCACTGATCTTCCTAATTTTAAAGAGATCAGTCTTCCCCAAACTTGAAGACCTGCATATCCAGTCACACTCTTCTTGTGAACACTTTATAAGGTACTCTCCCTTGTCTGACCGAACAACGACGTACTCAAACATGTTTTGAATGGCATAAAAACACAAACTCAACTTCAAGGTCTCCTTATTACGGAATACCTTGCCATTTTCTACATTCCTAGCATCAGGATCAGTCACAATTGTGACCTCTTCTTCACTGTTGTGTCGAACTGGGTTCACTATTGCGTCACATATGTCAGATGCTATTTCCTGTAACGAAAATAAACTGCTTCCAGATTCGACATTCACTGCCTCTTCTGTGACCACTGGGTATTTGAGATATTGCTGTCCATTTTCTGCATATGTGACCTCAATAATAATGGGATATTTGGAAGGATCATGCACCATACTCCTGAGAGTCATGTACGAAAGAACATTGCTGTCATTATTTATTTTGACTGGAGGTAGATCGAGATTCAGTCTGTAGTTCATTGTGACCGCCATTTTTGTATAATCAAAACTGAATTCTGTCATTACTGATTCCACAAGCTGCGCATATGTGCAATTGCGATCAAGCAATACTAGAGTTGATACTTCTTCACACACTAAGCAAACATTCACATATCCCATTCCGCTGAAGATGGAGAAGGTACTGTGAGATTGAATATCTTGAAATTCACAATTTCGTGAAATGCAGGTCACAATCGCACTTTGTGACAATGTGTTGCTGGTCACAAAAATACATGAGCGAAAATATGGCTACAAATGACAATTGTGACTCGTTAATATGGAAAATAAAAACGTCACAAATGACACCATCTAGTCACAATGACAAGTATAATCTGGTCACAATGACAAGTATAATCTGGTCACAATGACAAGTCTAATCTGGTCACAATGACTAATAATTGCTTCGGACAGAATATTCGTAGAAAAAAACATCACCACGTTCATTTGTTTCATGCTACGGTCACACAAGTGTTTTATAGTGCAGTTGGGAACATTGGCTTGCTGAAGAATTCATTATACGTGACTTCAACAGATAATGATAGAAAAATTTATTGTCGGAACAATTTATACCAGAACTAAAAAAAACGGTCACAGAACTAGATTTTGTTCCAAAACAATGAAGTAACGCTTACCGGCGGTGAAGTGCTAACGCCGGCCGATTTTGATCATGCGGTTCTCGGAGTATTTGTGACCCAGTCGCTCTTCAAATTCCAATTTCAGAGAAACAATGGCGTCGTTCGGGAATTATCGGTCTGTTGCGGAATGGAAATTGCCTTATTGAGAAGAATTCGGGTTTCAATCGTAACGAATTCCTTAATTACAGGATGCTGTTATTTGTTTCCTTAATTAATAATATTCTATGTATAATTAAATTTAATATATTATTCCGAATTGTGGCCTGATTTTTGAAACTTCAAAACTTATGTCTGAGTTTTGAAATGTGGTAAAGTAAATGCCTGAGTTGTGTATTCTTCCCAATAATTAATCTTATTAATTAACTTCAGCCCAATAATAACAAGTCCAACAGTAATAATCAAGTGAGAATATAAATCATAAGATATGTCTTGGATGCCTTCGTATAATATTTTCTAGAGGAGTTTGTTTCTCTCAAAATTGATGTCGACCTCGATCTCTTCTCCAACTTTTCATAATGCAGAAAGCATTTGGCAAGACAAACTCAATACTAGAACTTATTAGACACAATATTTTACAAAAATAAAAATTATCTTCATAAGATTAGTAATTTATTCATTTATTCGAGTAATTAATAATTTTTTCTTGGTTCTAAAGGTATGACAATGTTCTTGATATTATTAGAATGGTATGTCAACAAGTTGCTAGTTCTTAAGAGACATATTCTTGTGTTTGGCCAATGGTATTTTGACAAATCCTTGAACAGTAGCAATCAGTATGGTTTCTTTCTCAGTATAGTTTGTTTTCCACAAAACAGCGATCTTGACGCTGCATTTATATCCAAGAAATTTCAGAAGGGTTTTTAAGTGATAAGAAAACAGATAATCTCTGTTTGATTTCTTAGAAGTCGTCAAGTAATTTCTGCTTTGTTTCCTTCCTTCCTTCCTTGACACATTGGAAAGCTAATATATCAGTATATTAATTGGAGGAAAGTGTGAAGAATGTCCATTGTTCACATGCCTTTTGGAAAATAGTCAAAAATTGAATGTTTTGCGTCCATAGCCATTTAAAAGAAATAGACATCTAAATCCACAGGTAATTAAATGAATGATCGTTGGACTTTATTTCAGCTCACTACCAAATTTAAAAAGGTATTCACTGTCCATCCATCTTTAGAAAACGTTACATATTAGTTCTATCCGTCCATATGGACAAAAAAAATCTACGTGAACGAATGAAAATCCTATATGGCATTGACGAAGTCCACGTGGACGAATAAAATTGGTATGAGTAATGGATGTGTAATATTTTTTAAATATGGACGAACATTTAGCAAACTATTTTTTTTATTTAGGTGAACAAGTTGCAACCCAAGATGAAGTTCAATAAGCATTGATTTAATAATAATAATAATAATAATAATAATAATAATAATAATAATAATAATAATAATAATAATAATAATAATAATAATAATAAAATAAATTGTAAAATTTTAACCCCTTTCTATTAAATTTTATAATATTATTTGATTGAGTTAGTTTTGTATTTATAATGTTGCTAATTGCTTAATCAATTGTATTTTTTGCACTTTATTTTTTAAAGCCTTCATTTTATATCGCTATTTTGCTATATTTAAATTCATACCCCTTAATTTTTACACATTTAATAAGTTTTTCATTTTTCATCATGTTGCTAATATTTTTTATTTATTAATTAATTATTAAATGAAGTTGTTGAATTGTTGGTGACCTACTGACTTATTTATATACTAGGTGCAAGCAACGTGCAATACACGTTTGCTTAGTTTATATTTAATATTTTTGTTTAATAATTAATTTGTTATTAATAAAGATATAATTTTTTTGGCTAATTAAGGGTCTGTCTGGGTGCGCTGCAAGGAGGAAGGAAAATTGATTATGTTATCGTTTTTTTTTTCAAACCTACAGCCCTACAGTGAGAGAATTGTTCCAAAATTGCGGCTCTCAACTGCATGAATTGTGTTGCCAACGGCTTGATTTCTGCTGAAAAACAGAAACAGACACCCTATAAATAATTAATGATGTAATGTTTATGTAATTGATAAATAATTAGATGTGTGATTTTGATATTGTGATGTAGGTTGGTGAGATTGAAGAAAATAAGTAAAAATAGACAAATTTGGAGAAAGTGCTAAATTGTAAGGGATCCAAAGTTCGGGAGCTAAAATGTAAATACTTCAAAGTTGTGCCAAATCTCACGATGAAGATTTGAGAGTGCTCTGAGTCAATGGATAAAGGAAGATGTCAAGGGGATCAAATTTAGTCAAAAGATGATCACAAATCAATTTCCAACCGAAAAGTTATGCTCCGGTGTTTTAGTCTCATATTGAGACCTATTTTTGGCATAGGAATTGATCGAATTGGAGAATGATGTCTGAATTAAAGTTGTAGCCAGATGAGTTATCTTTCCAACGCATTTTACATCGCCTCAATAGGACATCGGAATACAAAGTTATGATAAAAACACTGAAAGAAGGTGCAACTGCCTGTTTAAAATAAGAAATTCCGTTACATAGTCCGTTATATTGAGACCTATTTTTGGCATATAAAGTGGTCGAATTGGAGAATGATGTCTGAACCAAAGTTGTAACCAAATGAGTTAGATTTCCAACGCATTTTGAATTGCCTCAATCGGACATCGGAATACAAAGTTATGATAAAAATACTGAAGGAAGGTACAGCTGTCTGTTTAAAACAAGAAATTCTGTTACATAGTCCGTTATATTGAGACATATTTTTGGCATAGAAAGTGATCGAATTGGAGAATGATGTCTGAATCAAAATTGTAGCCAGATGAGTTATCTTTCCAACTCATTTTGAATCACCTCAATCGGATATCAGAATACAAAGTTATAATAAAAACATTGAAAGAAGGTGCAGCTGCCTGTTTAAAACAAGAAATTTCGTTACATAGTCCGTTATATTGAGACCTATTTTTGGCATAGAAAGTGATCCAATTGGAGAATGATGTCTAAATCAAAGTTGTAGCCAGATAAGTTAGCTTTCCAACGCATTTTGAATCGTCTCAATCGGATATCAAAATACAAAGTTATGATAAAAACACTGAAAGAAGGTGCAGCTGTTTGTTTAAAACAAAACATTCCGTTACATAGTCCGTTATATTGAGACATATTTTTGACATAGAAAGTGATCGAATTGGAGAATGTTGTCTGAATCAAAGTTGTATCCAGATGGGTTAGCTTTCCAACGCATTTTGAATCGCCTCAATCGAATATCGGAATACAAAGTTATGATAAAAACACTGAAGGAAGGTGCAGCTGCCTGTTTAAAACAAGAAATTCCGTTACATAATCCGTTAAAACAACAAATTCCGTTAGTTTTTCCGTTAAACCAACAAATTCCGTTAGATAGGCACTTTTTATATATAGAAAGATAAATTTTATTACATTGATATTTTTAAAATTTCAGTTCTCCTTAACAAAAATAGTGGATCCGTCTCTGGATTGAAATAAATTGAATGGAGTTCGATAATTGGCGAGCAAATGATAGATATACATGGTTGCAATAACTCCGTCTTATTCGAGATTTTGTAGCTAGATGTCTAATATCTATGGTAATTGGGAAAGACTTGTGGTTGTTCTCCGTAGGGAACAACTCAGGCAACTTGCTTTAATTTCCTCGAGGGAACCAAGTTCCTGCTCCGTATCCCCTAGTATATCTGGGTGGAGTACTCTGATTCGTGATGATCAGAATATTCAACTTGGATCTTCTTCTTCAAGTACAGTAGATGAAACTGATTGGGAGAGATTGTTGCCGCCTGATTATGAGGACATCATCTCCAGATCCGTGAATCCTGTGGCCTATGCAACCAACGAAGATCTTTATACGAGTCTTTGTAGCTCTCCTATCTTACTTGATGGAGGCAAAATGGTATGTGTATCCTTAATTATTATGTTTAGATGAAAATTCTTTTTTATTTATCAAGCTTCTTACTTATGGCTGAATTTATATGATTATAATCTCGAAATCTTGTGTTATATTGTTCAGATTAAATTATTCATGAACTGTGTGAGAGAAAATATATAAACAAAATGAATTTTGGTGTTTGTCATATTTTAAGGAGTAATTATTTGAAAATTGAAACTTGCAGAGCTTTCATTTTGATAAAACTACTGGGAAGAAATGTTATATGATTGGAGCAATGGAACTCGAACTAGGAATTTTTAATGATTACAAGGAATCGACACCTCACGCAGACTCCAGGTATCATTCATCAAATCTTTTGCTTTTAAATTTAATTTGGAAATTGCATTCTGATAAGGGGAATATCAATTACATGTTGTGCAGATTCTCAACGGTGGCTGAACTCGGAAATATCCGAGTGGAGATAGAAATCCGAGGGAAGATAGAAACACAAATGTTGTCCCCAAAGACTCGTTATGCAGCTTATCTCGTATATAGAATTGAAACGTCTTACAACAAGGGCCTTGGACCAGCGAAAGGGATTATCAAGTTTGTTAATCTTGATGAAGATCATGATGCCGAAAGGCGAGCTACTTCTATTCAACTTCGACCAGTGAGAAGACCCGACAGATGGATGGAACTACAATTGGGAATGTTTTACAATGATCTAGGATATGATGGCCCGGTGGAGGCACAGCTGTTGAAAAATTGTGATCGATCATTTAATACCGTCTTTATTGAAGGAATTGAGTTTCGACCTGCTACAAATGCAGAGATAGAGTTCGTTTCAAAAGAAAATGTGAAAAACCGAAGAAAATAGATCTTTTCAAAATTTAGGATTCCTAAATAAAATGGAAATAAATTTTCTAGCTCACTCTCATTTTCTTTCCTTGTCCCTTCTTTGATATAAGTGTGTAATGAGAAGAACAAAGAGTTGCTGCAAAGAAACAAGTGAAGATTGTCCAGCGAAATGTTATGTAATAATACAGGATTTGATGTAGATATGAAACTATTAAAGAATCATGGGTTTCAAGCCATAGAACTTCAAAAATATTCCACTCAACGCATTACATTAAACGGTTTTAAGGAAGAATTAAGTATTTCGTGTTATATTGTTCAATTCTCTCTCGTAATGCTTACCAAACACACGTTCAACAAAAAAATAAAAATAATAAAAATAGAGAGAGAGAGAGAGAGAGAGAGAGAGAGAGAGAGAGAGAGAGAGAGAGAGAGAGTGAATGCTATTGGCAAAGACTTATTTAATAATATTGCATAAATATTAAGGGAAAACTTCGTGTGCTTTCTAGATTCTCGACGGTGGCAAAGTTTAGAATTATTTGGTGGCTTGATATTTGAGGCAATATAGATACACAAATGTTGTGTTGATGCAACAGAATAGGGAATAAACAACACGATGATCACAAGTCCATTGATTTCATGAATACCGAGAAAGGATCACAAATCACAGTTACAAACGTCGTCCTCAAACTCTTAACAAAATGGAAAAATCACCTAAAGAATAATAAAAGGTAATAAAAATAATGCGATATCTATTTCCATCATCATCATGTATTGATCTTCAACATGTTTCCAAAGACTCCTCGTGTATTTAATCAGTAAATGCGATTATTTGTTAGTCATGAAACAAATGGCAATGCCAAACAACGACAAGTTCAAGCAGATGCCCTATTATATAAATACAAAAAAAAAAAAGAAACAATACTTTTGTGCCTGCATTATTAAGAGCATCAGATTACAGACTCAAAGCCTAAGCTATCAGACACACACATATCAGTTCGCCGGAATCCGAGCTTTTCTCCCCTTGGTATATACTACATGTCCAGTTTGATCATACCACCGATAATGAATCCAACAAAATCACAGAAAATATAGATTGAATTTCCCAATTTCAAAGGGAAGAAAGAGCGGATACACAATAATTTATCTCACAGGACTGCAGTCGTGACCTCCTGGCAGTTCAAATAATGACCCCCGGGCAGTTCAAATAACAAAATAAAGCTTCCACGAAAACTAGTCGAGCTTGACATTAGAATAGAGCAGTGTGTCCTAGGTCAGTGGCATATTCAAAAGAAAGTGGATCTGCATCAAACAAAATGATTCAATGAGACAAATTTATCGAAAATGTGACTATTAGAATAATGGAAAGCCGAAAACAGTTAAAAAAAAGAAAAAAACTCGAGACAGGTACTGCTTGTCGACTAGTATGTATAGTGGATACTAATATCTTCGAGTCCAGAAATGCCATAAAGTTAAAAAATGCATAAATAGGAAGTGTGTCAGCACAACATATATCCTTTCAGTCTCACACCACAAAACATTATTCAAGAACTCATCACGTAAAAAGTAAATGATAAAAGGAGAAATATTAAAGTACAGAGAAGATAACAGCCCAAGGCAGAGTCGAGTAGTGGGAAAAAAAATTGTTAACCAAAAGCAGATTATGCCCTGATATTTCCTCTTTAATATGTCTCCAGATAAACTATATTCAGTTGCCAATTGTATATAATCCAAAAACCAATTTCAGTTAATGCGAGATCAACTACATGCTGGATATTCCACCAAAAACTAATATTATTAAATAAATTTCAAGTGGTTACGAGAAAAAAATTGAGATACGCAGATAAAAAAATCCACTAGAGCAACCAATGAAAGCAGCAAGCTATATGGCAGCAATTCAACTAAATGTAAAAGATGCTGTTGGGTCTCTGTCAATAGAAACTTACCCCCAGAAGAGTAGAAATTAGAAGAATGATTCGTGTTACCCAAGCGTCTTTCTAACCGACGCCACTTCTGCGATTTTGATAAAAGCAGCTGAGGCTTCAGTTTCCTCCAACCAACATGCAGATGGTCGAGAAGCAACCATCACATTTAACATATTCTCCGATGCTGGGGCATGTGGTCCACCACAGACAATGACTCCAACTAGTTGGCCTGCTCAAATGATACAAAATATTCATTTCCAGTACAGGAATTAATAATGAATATATGATCTATAAGATTGATAAGTGAGAAATCTTCAGCAAACAGTGACAGCAATAGTAGGCAATAACTAATCAAATAGAAGAAACAGCTGCATATCTAAGAATAACATGAATGAAGATGTCTCTATACATTTTAAGTCAAGCACAACAAACATTCCAAAGCATGGATAGCAACAAGTAAATGCCAGGCTGATGCATAGACAAACTAATTCAGCTCTTAACAACAGTCAGAATAGAAAAAGATAGAAGTTGAGCAGTTAAATTAATTCACGACGACATATAAGAAGAGGACGCCATACCTTTATATGTTGCCTGTAAGGAATCATATATCTTGAAACAGAGCTAACAAATAATTCCAATCCATCTTGATAAACTCCTTCTGTTCCATAATGGTCTTTTAGAACCTGTGACAAAAAAATACATTGATGAAGTAAAGGATCGGACTCAAATAACATGTGTCAAGAAGACGTTCGTTTAAAAAATTCTAAAAGTCATCTCTGTCAACATTTCTTCAGTTATCCGTTACTTCAACTCAAAAGTAGAGACTCACTTTGATATTTTTAATCAACTTTTTCACTCTAATAAAAAGCATGAATTGCACCACTGCACCACAATTGAAGATGCACAATTGGCTCATAAGGACTATTTCAAACATTCTTGATGTTCAGAAGCTCATTAATTTACTTATTATTTTCATTTCATCCTTAACAGTTGAAAAGAGACTAAATAAGTAGATTTACAAAGTTGTAAAAGCAAAGGATTCATGGAATAGGTTCAAAAAATTTACGAATCTTTGATATAAATGTGCTGGGACTTTATCAGCTCACGGTGTAATAATTTATTCTGGAGAATATGAAGAAGACTTTCTTGTTTACTTGGCTGTTACATTGCTAACACAAGCTCTTCCTTTCATCAAGACATGAAGCACATTTATTTTACAGAATTTTTGTCGACAGAAAGAACTTCCCAACTCTTCAGTTCAAACTTCTTTAGGGTAGGAAAAAAGAAGCGAGAAAACCGTTCCATAAAATGACTTCCAGAGAAAGTATTGGAGCCCCTTACACTCTGAAATATCGCAAATCCCAATTCTAGGTTAACCTAGAAAGTAGAACAAAACCAACCCCAAGAAAACCACCACCTCCCTCTTTTACCCTCTGCCTCACGTCCCAATGTTGACCTATGACTACCAATCACCAACCACCAGCAACTACTTACCACCAAGCTCAAATCACCTATCATGTCGTCAGAAGAATTTTGATTCTGTCAATTGCTCATTCCTCTGAAACCCAAATGATTTCATTACCTAAAATCTTATAATGTTCCCCACAAGTCACATTCCATTTCTTTCCCTCTGCCTGTCACATTTGTAGGAGAGTATTAAGAAGATACAAGGGGAAAGATGTGGATTCAGGATTAACATCAAAATCATCTGAATTTACCACCATCCATGCCAGCAGAAAGTTTGAAGATCTTGTTTTTATCCACTAATTATTAATATTATAGCAATTATTTGTATTCTTTATTGTATTATGGTGCTAACTATTTGGTTGACTATATTTCAATAGATCAATTCATTACTAAGTTTGGAGGGTGTAATGTGGTGCTGCGTGAAGGAAAGTGTGAGTGAGTCTTTATGCTTTCCACGTTCATAGGGAAACAAAGGACTGATAATTATTAGTCTGCCTTCGTACATTCAACATGATTCTGCAAGCCAAATGGGTGCCACTAGAGCGAGGAGTCATTTTTTGAAATAACCAAAGCAAATAAAAGTCTCTCTCTCTCCTCTCCCTCCCCCCTCTGAGAGAATGCACACACATTAATATCCTTGAAGGAAGAGTTGTTCTCTACAAAACACAAGTAGATTAAACTCTTTCCCACTTGTCACAAACAGTGGCGGATCCAGGAATCTTAATCAGCTAGGGCGGCTGTTGGCCATTGGCCGTTAATCGTCAACGACCGCAGTAGCAAGATCGTTTAAAAAAGACAAGATAGAGGGAGGGAGGACTACAAGAGGAAGAATATAAGCTAAGAAGGCATCCATTTTTCTCTAACAAGTTAGCTATTGAAGGGTTATTTAAGTGATGTTTAGTCGACTTGACCAAAATGCCATAAACCCTTGTATAGTCTACTTCCCCATCAAGCCATAAACCTTTTCTTATCTCGAAAGTTAACCACAATTTGGGACACATTCACCTGAGCCCAAGGGATCTCATAAATTCAATTTCTCAGATTCTCTGCTCTTCCTTTTGGGCTCCTTTCCTGCAAAGCTTAACAAATTCAAAGAAGGCAATACCATGGAGACTTTGATTACAAATAATTTAATATTTCTACATAGACTTCATGTCAAATTTTACATTTAATCATCATACTCATGGAAACTCATTTGCTAATTGTTATATCATGAATGAAAAAGGCTGCTGCCTATTCTATTTCTCCCAACTTTATAAAGTTTACAACTTTTCTTCCAATAATTCTGAAAGTTTTTCCCTTCACAAAGGGATTTTTCCTTACTGAGCAACATAATTGCTGCTTTCTAGTTCGAGAATAATCCTTTATTAACCATATCCCAAATGTCTCAAATTCATGAAAATTCTCCCAAACACTGTGCCAAGCAAGGACTCAACTTCAAGAAATTCAACAAATCCAAAATCACAAAGCATTATTACGATTCAAATAAATCACATATTGACAAATTATTACAAATCACAGATTACTACTACATCACAAACAGGGCCGGTCCTGTGATTTTCGGGGCCCGAGGCGAGATCCATAAATTAGGCCCCAAAAATCAACGTAATCGCAAAATTCAACGGTGTATTATGCAACCTATTACTAGCTTAAACCTTGGCAGTAAAACAACAAACAAATCTAAAGAACAAAATAGTTACTACGTGCTCATGTGCAATTGATCCTAAATAATAATCAATCATATAGGCCGACCAGGCCACAATTATATAAGCTGACAAGGCTTCAAACATTTTCAATATATTAAATAACAAGTTAGGGCAAGCCTCCACTTACTTGACAAGTAGAATTTCGACGAAAATTGTGGAATCACAATTCACACCCTTGAGAATTCCACTGCACATCACACAAGCCTGAAATAAAAATTTAACATTTCATTGGGACAAAATCACATAGGAAAATAAATATTGAGGAATGAGGAATTGAAAGCAAAGTCATCAATAGGAGGGTCCAAAAATGGGTAAAAATTTGAAATAAATCATATAATAGGCAATTAAAGCTTCAGTTAGAGGGGAAAACATACAGTAAGAACAGTAGATTAAACTGAAAATTCAGAAACAGATGAATTAGCCACTCAGAAACAACTAAAAAGGGACATTTATGGCTCCGCTGAAGCAAAACTAAACGCAGAGCCAATTTTTCCCCAAATTAATCTGAGATGTTCAATCCATCGAAATAAAAAAAAAAAACAGAAAAAAAAAATGAAATTCAAAATTCATGTTTCCCCAAATTAATCTGAGATGTTCAAATGCGTATTTGGAAATTAAATTCCATAATTCAATAACCAACAGATAATCATCCGAAGGCTTAAAGAAAAACGAAAATAAAAATCCAAAACAAGAGAAACGTCTCGATGATATCAAAAAGGGGGGAAAATGGGATTCTCGATTAAAAAAAAACCGAAAAAATATGCAAATCCGTGTGTATGTAGAGAACGTATATATGTCATGGATTTATATATCATATATAATTGATATAGCGCAGCTTTGACTCAAAAAGCTTCCATGTATGCTAGTGGAAAGGCGATGTTAAAGGCTGCGCCATTGAATAACTGCAAAACTACATGGAGGCGGGGCCGGCCCTGTGATTTTCGGGGCCCGAGGCGAGATCTATAAATTAGGCCCCCAAAATCAACGTAATCGCAAAATTCAACGGTGTATTATGCAACATATTACTAGCTTAAACCTTGGCAGTAAAACCACAAACAAATCTAAAGAACAAAATAGTTACTACGTGCGCATGTGCAATTGATCCTAAATAATAATCAATCATATAGGCCGACCAGGCCACAATTATATAAGCCGACAAGGCTTCAAACATTTTCAATATATTAAACAACAAGTTAGGGCAAGCCACCACTTACTTGACAAGTAGAATTTCGACGAAAATTGTGGAATCACAATTCACACCCTTGAGAATTCCACTGCATATCACACAAGCCTGAAATAAAAATTTAACATTCCATTGGGACAAAATCACATAGGAAAATAAATATTGAGGAATCGAAAGCAAAGTCATCAATAGGAGGGTCCAAAAATGGGTAAAAACTTGAAATAAATCATATAATAGGCAATTAAAGCTTCAGTTAGAGGGGAAAACATACAGTAAGAACAGTAGATTAAACTGAAAATTCAGAAAAAGTTGAATTAGCCACTCAGAAACCACTAAAAAGGGACATTTATGGCTCCGCTGAAGCAAAACTAAACGCAGAGCCAATTTTTCCCCAAATTAATCTGAGATGTTCAATCCATCGAAATAAAAAAAAAAAAAGAAAAAAAAAATGAAATTCTAAATTCATGTTTCCCCAAATTAATGTGAGATGTTCAAATGCGTATTTGGAAATTAAATTCCATAATTCAATAACCAACAGATAATCATCCGAAGGCTTAAAGAAAAACGAAAATAAAAATCCAAAACAAGAGAAACGTCTCGATGATATCAAAAAGGGGGGAAAATGGGATTCTCGATTAAAAAAAACCGAAAAAATATGCAAATCCGTGTGTATGTAGAGAACGTATATATGTCATGGATTTATATATCATATATAATTGATATAGCGCAGCTTTGACTCAAAAAGCTTCCATGTATGCTAGTGGAAAGGCGATCTTAAAGGCTGCGCCATTGAAGAACAGCAAAACTACATGGAGGCGGGGCCGGTCCTGTGATTTTCGGGGCCCAAGGCGAGATCCATAAATTAGGCCCCCAAAATCAACGTAATCGCAAAATTCAACGGTGTATTATACAACCTATTACTAGCTTAAACCTTGGCAGTAAAACGACAAACAAATCTAAAGAACAAAATAGTTACTACGTGCGCATGTGCAATTGATCCTAAATAATAATCAATCATATAGGCCGACCAGGCCACAATTATATAAGCCGACAAGGCTTCAAACATTTTCAATATATTAAACAACAAGTTAGGGCAAGCCACCACTTACTTGACAAGTAGAATTTCGACGAAAATTGTGGAATCACAATTCACACCCTTGAGAATTCCACTGCATATCACACAAGCCTGAAATAAAAATTTAACATTCCATTGGGACAAAATCACATAGGAAAATAAATATTAAGGAATCGAAAGCAAAGTCATCAATATGAGGGTCCAAAAATGGGTAAAAACTTGAAATAAATCATATAATAGGCAATTAAAGCTTCAGTTAGAGGGGAAAACATACAGTAAGAACAGTAGATTAAACTGAAAATTCAGAAATAGTTGAATTAGCCACTCAGAAACCACTAAAAAGGGACATTTATGGCTCCGCTGAAGCAAAACTAAATGCAGAGCCAATAATCCCCAAATTAATCTGAGATGTTCAATCCATCGAAATAAAAAAAAAAAAAAAAAGAAAAGAAAATGAAATTCAAAATTCATGTTTCCCCAAATTAATCTGAGATGTTCAAATGCGTATTTGGAAATTAAATTCCATAATTCAATAACCAACAGATAATCATCCGAAGGCTTAAAGAAAAACGAAAATAAAAATCCAAAACAAGAGAAACGTCTCGATGATATCAAAAAGGGGGGAAAATGGGATTCTCGATTAAAAAAAAAATCGAAAAAATATGCAAATGCGTGTGTATGTACAGAACGTATATATGTCATGGATTTATATATCATATATAATTGATATAGCGCATCTTTGACTCAAAAAGCTTCCATGTATGCTAGTGGAAAGGCGATCTTAAAGGCTGCGCCATTGAAGAACAGCAAAACTACATGGAGGCGGGGCCGGTCCTGTGATTTTCGGGGCCCAAGGCGAGATCCATAAATTAGGCCCCCAAAATCAACGTAATCGCAAAATTCAACGGTGTATTATGCAACCTATTACTAGCTTAAACCTTGGCAGTAAAACCACAAACAAATCTAAAGAACAAAATAGTTACTACGTGCGCATGTGCAATTGATCCTAAATAATAATCAATCATATAGGCCGACCAGGCCACAATTATATAAGCCGACAAGGTTTCAAACATTTTCAATATATTAAATAACAAGTTAGGGCAAGCCTCCACTTACTTGACAAGTAGAATTTCGACGAAAATTGTGGAATCACAATTCACACCCTTGAGAATTCCACTGCACATCACACAAGCCTGAAATAAAAATTTAACATTTCATTGGGACAAAATCACATAGGAAAATAAATATTGAGGAATGAGGAATCGAAAGCAAAGTCATCAATAGGAGGGTCCAAAAATGGGTAAAAATTTGAAATAAATCATATAATAGGCAATTAAAGCTTCAGTTAGAGGGGAAAACATACAGTAAGAACAGTAGATTAAACTGAAAATTCAGAAACAGTTGAATTAGCCACTCAGAAACAACTAAAAAGGGACATTTATGGCTCCGCTGAAGCAAAACTAAACGTAGAGCCAATTTTTCCCCAAATTAATCTGAGATGTTCAATCCATCGAAATAAAAAAAAAAAAACAGAAAAAAAAATGAAATTCAAAATTCATGTTTCCCCAAATTAATCTGAGATGTTCAAATGCGTATTTGGAAATTAAATTCCATAATTCAATAACCAACAGATAATCATCCGAAGGCTTAAAGAAAAACGAAAATAAAAATCCAAAACAAGAGAAACGTCTCGATGATATCAAAAAGGGGGGAAAATGGGATTCTCGATTAAAAAAAACCGAAAAAATATGCAAATCCGTGTGTATGTAGAGAACGTATATATGTCATGGATTTATATATCATATATAATTGATATAGCGCGGCTTTGACTCAAAAAGCTTCCATGTATGCTAGTGGAAAGGCGATGTTAAAGGCTGCGCCATTGAATAACTGCAAAACTACATGGAGGCGGGGCCGGCCCTGTGATTTTCGGGGCCCGAGGCGAGATCCATAAATTAGGCCCCCAAAATCAACGTAATCGCAAAATTCAACGGTGTATTATGCAACCTATTACTAGCTTAAACCTTGGCACTAAAACAACAAACAAATCTAAAGAACAAAATAGTTACTACGTGCGCATGTGCAATTGATCCTAAATAATAATCAATCATATAGGCCGACCAGGCCACAATTATATAAGCCGACAAGGTTTCAAACATTTTCAATATATTAAATAACAAGTTAGGGCAAGCCACCACTTACTTGACAAGTAGAATTTCGACGAAAATTGTGGAATCACAATTCACACCCTTGAGAATTCCACTGCACATCACACAAGCCTGAAATAAAAATTTAACATTTCATTGGGACAAAATCACATAGGAAAATAAATATTGAGGAATGAGGAATCGAAAGCAAAGTCATCAATAGGAGGGTCCAAAAATGGGTAAAAATTTGAAATAAATCATATAATAGGCAATTAAAGCTTCAGTTAGAGGGGAAAACATACAGTAAGAACGGTAGATTAAACTGAAAATTCAGAAACAGTTGAATTAGCCACTCAGAAACAACTAAAAAGGGACATTTATGGCTCCGCTGAAGCAAAACTAAACGCAGAGCCAATTTTTCCCCAAAATGATCTGAGATGTTCAATCCATCGAAATAAAAAAAAAACAGAAAAAAAAATGAAATTCAAAATTCATGTTTCCCCAAATTAATCTGAGATGTTCAAATGCGTATTTGGAAATTAAATTCCATAAATCAATAACCAACAGATAATCATCCGAAGGCTTAAAGAAAAACGAAAATAAAAATCCAAAACAAAAGAAACGTCTCGATGATATCAAAAAGGGGGGAAAATGGGATTCTCGATTAAAAAAAAACCGAAAAAATATGCAAATCTGTGTGTATGTACAGAACGTATATATGTCATGGATTTATATATCATATATAATTGATATAGCGCAGCTTTGACTCAAAAAGCTTCCATGTATGCTAGTGGAAAGGCGATCTTAAAGGCTGCGCCATTGAAGAACAGCAAAACTACATGGAGCCACAAACCCTAAATCACAATACTAAGTCTATAAATCACCAATGAATATATACAAATCACCAATCTGTAAATCTATCATTCCCCAATGAAAATGGCATCCAAAGATGAACTAAAAAAACAAAAACAAAAACAAAAAAGAAGAAGAAGAAGAAGAGGGGCTTACATAGCGGCAGACAGTGATGGAAGCCTCGGCGTCGACGACTAGACGGAAGCAGCGAGCAGGTCACAACCCACAAGGCTGAAGAGTGAAGGCCATCATCGCGCAGTGGGAGATAGCCATAGGGATCGCCAGATTGGTTTCTCAATTGTCTGTGGACTGTGTATGCTTAATTCATCATAAAACAAAGCAGGCCTATGATACGGGCCTAATTTAAAAAAAGAAGAAAAACAAACAAAGTGGTAATTACATAGAACCAGACATTTTCTTTCATGTTTTAAAAAGTCATGATTTAACTTCTTTTTTTCATTACTCAGATTTTTATGATTTTAATTAAACAATTAATTTTTTAATTAAATTAAGCGCGTATCCCGTTAATTGTGGGTTTCAAAATTGCTAATATCTCATCTTCCATATCTATCGAGACCCTATTTTCATTCGAGCACCATCTCACGTCCACATTCCTCGAGCACTCTCTCCACCACGTTCAGAAGATTTCTGTGATAAATCTCCACCCAATCTCTTGTGCTTTGACATTGTTTGTAAATACAAATGGCGAAAACAAAAGATGAAAAGAAGGGCAAGAAGTCGGTGCCGACAATGGTTCGTACGAAAAGAAGGAAGACAACGGACAGCCCCACCAAAATGCCGACAACAAGGCAAAAATCTCATGGGTCGAGTGGCATTCACTTAGGAAAGAAGGTAATTCCATGGGTCAATGATGTAGTACATAATCATAATTAGTAGTTTCCTACTACAATTGTGATTTATCTTTTCTAATTCTAATATATTTTATGTTTCATTCTTAGTTCTTATTTAGATAGGATTTCTTTTATTTATTGATTAGAATATGATTTTCAATTAGATTAGGATTTTATTAGTTTTCTTTTATTAATAGGATTAGAGAATAATTTTGCCTATAAATATAGGAGTATTGTATACTTTTCAACAACAATCAATTAATATTCAATATATACAAAACATGATTGTTCAAATATTATTCTTATTTATTACATAATTCTTATTACAAGAATTTCTAAACGCTTCCGCACCAAAATTGGTATCAGAGCAAGGAATTCGCCTCAATCAGATGGCTGACTATGGTCCTGGTGCAGTCGAACAGTCGATGATGAACGAATGCTCAACAGACTCGAACAACGAATCGAGGGAATCGACGAAGCCCTTCACAATATCACGCAGATTTTGACTGCGTTGAGTTTTGAAAGGAATCGCGAGCCCATGGAGAAGCAAACTGACAAGAATTTGCAGACCTTAACTGTTATGAATGTTGGTTGTTTCAACAAGCATAGAACACGGCAACATGTGGCAAGAGAGCTTCCTCAAGTCCTAGCCAAGCTCGAATATACACAAGTTATAAAGAATTCTTTATTCAACAAAGCTCGAGGACGAGTTTTTTTTCAAGTGGGAGAGATTGATGTAGTACATAATCATAATTAGTAGTTTCCTACTACAATTTTGATTTATCTTTTCTAATTCTAATATATTTTATGTTTTATTCTTAGTTCTTATTTAGATAGGATTTCTTTTATTTATTGATTAGAATAGGATTTTCAATTAGATTTGGATTTTATTAGTTTCCTTTTATTAATAGGATTAGAGAATAATTTTGCCTATAAATATAGGAGTATTGTATACTTTTCAACAACAATCAATTAATATTCAATATATACAAAACATGATTGTTCAAATATTATTCTTATTTAATACATAATTTTTATTACAAGAATTTCTAAACGCTTCCGCACCAGTCAATTTGGAAATCGCCCGTTTGAACGAACATTTCAATTTCTTCATGATTGTTGAAGTTTGGGGGTTTTTTTATGGTGGAAGAGAATTATGTGGATATGAATGAATGTCTATGACCTTACACATCCCTTGATATTTTTACCCTACATGTGACCTAATTTCTTAACATCGTATCTATTTCATTTTCTATCATGTTATTTGATTGTGAAGTAGTATTGAAGTTTGGGGGTTTTTTATGGTGGAAGTGGTTTTTGTGGATGTGAATGTATGTATGTGACCCTACACATGTGTTGGTGTTATATGCTTAAACCCTCTATTTTCTGTTATGTTTTCACAATGTTCACATTGCACTTATTGGTCACAGAATATGTGTTCAGAGGTCACAAGTCTTACTATATATTACAGTTTGCTTTATGTTCAGAGGTCACAGGTCTTTCTTTACATAAAATTTTGCTTCATGGTGGTCACAGAGAGCACTGATATCTTATTGATTGAGGACTAGTTCTGAAGTTTGGGGGTTTTTTACGGTGAAAGTGGCATGTGACCTTGATCATGTTTTGGTGTTTTTCCCATTTCCTATGACCTGATATGTTGTTGATTGATAACTAGTTTTGAAGTTTGGGGATTTTTACGCGGGCAGATCAATTTTGTATGTCAATGTGCGCCTGTGACCCTGCACATGTATTGGTGTTCTGTACCTAACCTGTGAACTGAATTCTTCACATCGTGTTTATTTCATTTGTCAATTGTTTTTTGATTGTGAAGTAGCATTGAAGGTTTCCATTGTGAAATTTCAGTTTGGAAATGTCATGTGACCTCTGTCTGTGCTTATTCCCAGATGTCATCTATGACCTATGTGAGTTAATAAACATATGTGATTTGATAAACATACTTTGCTGCAAATTTGGGAATACATTCTACCTCAAGAAAAATGATTTTTTGGCAAGATTACAACGTCCATGCTAAAGGGTGTTCTCACCAACATAAAGAGACATCTAAACGAAGCCCAGCAAAGAATACTTAGGGGTACATGCTTTGGACATTTTATGGATTGCCCTGACATAGCCCTACAGTCACAGTTGATCCACTACTTCCTGCTCAGACAGGTTCATACGCCAGACAAAGATGAATTGTGGTTTTGTGTTTCATGTAGATATGTTAGATTCTCCATGGTTGAATTATGTTTAGTAACTGGTCTCCAATGCACGGGGGACAGCGACGTAGAGAAACTTGAGGACGTCCCTTCAATTTTGAAGGAAAAATTCTTCAGCCAGCTGAACTCTGTGACTCATGAAGATGTCAGGGACACATTCCTATCAGCTTGCCAACTCCCAGAACAGGATGTTGTTGAGATCCTGTTGGATGAAGATGTTGCCAAACTAGGAGCCCTTTACGTTATTATATCATACATGTTCCCCAGTGATTATAAAAAGGTGGTTGATCACTACTTGTTCGGAGGGTCACATGTGATATTATGTTTGGAGTATGTACGTCACAGGAATACTAGCAGTTACATAGTGCTGCATGAAGTCACAGAGAACACTATATCGATTTCTACAGGGTCACAAGTGATAATATTTTGAATATGTAGGTCACGGGTGATAATATTTTTGAATATGTAGGTCACAGAGACTACTATATTGATATCATAAGGTCACAGATAGTAGTGAACTGTTGACACAAGTTTTCCTGAGGGTCACAGTTGGACTGTATGCATAATTAACTATCCAACACTAAATAATTTGAACAAATATTTTTCATTTCAATTATTATTCATTCACATTAAAATGATGGATAGCTACAACCAATTAAACAAAAGATAATGAATGAGTGAAATTGTAATGAATATGGTGCAAATGTCATCGAGTCATTTGCTTTTTCTGAATCTTTGTCCCTTCTTGACTTTGGCTCAATGGAACTAAGTTACTACATCTCCTTCGATTGTGACCATGTCCCCTACAGCGACCACATTTCACAATTTGTTTCCCTTCACTTGCTGACCTTATCCTCTTTTCGGTAGGTCTACCAGAACTCCTTTTCTGAAAAGGAGCTAATACAATTTTGTGATGCAATTCTACAGGGATGGTCCATTCAGATGGATCTCCAACTGGTATCACGAACTCTTGGTATGACTTTATGTATGCATCTTTTGTGTAGTAATAAGAACAATACTCGTAAGGATCCCTTTTAGTATGTGCAATCACAGCCAGTGCATGTGGACATGGAAATAGATCAACTTGAAACATCCTGCATGTGCATGTACGTTCGTATATATCTACAACGAAAGACGAATGGTCATCTTTGACTGCAAACAGTGTTTGGCTCACAGGTAACACCTGCAAGGAACAGTAAAAACCATACATATATGAAGTCCAATAAAGTAAATCTCAGGTCACAGAAAATCGATTGAGTCACAGAATATGTTCTTTAGGTCGCAGTTACATAAAGAAAAAGCAAAACATAAATGTGACATTTAGTTTCTTCAAATCTATGCTCATTTTCCTCATAAGTTTCTCGTAGTTGGTTGTCAACCTTGTGAACGTGCCAAGCGCATCCTCGCTATGTTTACATAACCACATTTGTATACTCTGTCTCAAAGATTCTAACAATGACACAATAGGGTAATTTTTTGTTGCTTTCGTGACTGCGTTGACTGATTCAACTATATTTGATGTCATTGTAGAATAGCGATTTGCTGGCATGTGGAATCTTGACCACTTTTCAAGTCCAACAGAGTCCTAAAAACATTAACCATGTTCATGAGGGTCACAGAAACTAAAATTTGGGATTATTTTAAAACAAAATGGAAATAATAGGTGAAAATAGCAATATACCAGGTAACTCCTAATATGTCCATTCATCATGTCAAGATGTTGCATGTGATACTCGAACTCTGATAATGTGTATGATCGAACAGCCGCATTGAAAGCTTGTGTTATGTTGTGACCTGTTTTACCATAATATGACTTCAAATTTTGTGGCAAATGATACGAACAAATTCCATGACAGGTACCCGGATAGACATATTCTATAGCATTCTTGATATTAACATGGCGATTTGATACAAAACATAATCCATCTCTAACACCATAAGCCTTCTTAAAGTTCTTGAAAAACCATGTCCATGCTCTATCGTTCTCACTATCTCCAATCCCAAAAGCAAGAATAAAAATGCTATTATTTGCATCCTGCGTACAAGCTGTGAATAGAGTACCACCATAGTGTCCTTTCAAGTAGGTTCCATCCACTACAACTACAGGTCTGCAATGCTTCCATCCTTGAATTGATGCATCGAGAGCCATAAAGCAATATTTGAACCTACTGTGACCATCAAGCTCCAATCCTGTGACCGTTCCAGGATTTCTCTGTTCAAGCATGTGGAAGTGTGCAGGTATCTTACCAAATGACTCTGTTGGATCACCCCTAATGATTTTTAAAGTTTTCTCACGACATCTCCAAGCCTTAGAATAGTTCAATGACACACCATACATATAAAACATATACTACATATATCCTTTGGAGTGTATATAGTATTTGACGACGATGTGTACTTGTATTTTATACTAGATGAAATAACCGTACTGGATGTTGCCTGTGACTTCTCAAATTATGTTTGACCCACACATGTGACCATTTCTAAATTTCCTAATCTTAAAAAGACCTGATTTTCCCCACTTTGAAGATCTGCACATCCGAGTACACACATCATGTGAACACTTTACTACGTACTCCTTCTTGTCCGATCGAACAACCACAAATTCGAACATGTTCTGAATCGCGTACAGAGAATGGCTCAATTTGAAAACTTCCTTATCACGGAATACCTTTCCTTCCTCAACTTCTCTATAATCAGCGATAGTTACAATTATGACCTCCTCTTCACTAATGTGATCTGCAGGTTCTACAGTTGCAGTGCATATGTCTGAAACCACCCTCTGTAAAGAAAGCTCACTGGTTGTATGTGCAGCAGCTGGAATTGTAATAGAATGTTGCTCAATCAGGGTAACATCAATGCTTAATGGATATCTAGAAGGGTCATGATCTATAACTTTTAGAGTAATGTATGATAGTACATTACTGTCACTTCTTATTCTTACTAACGACAAATCATTATTCAGTAGATACTGTATTGTGACTGCTACCTTTGTAGGATCCAAATTGAACTCTGTCATTACAGTATCCACAAGCTTCGCATTGGTGCCATTAAGAGCCAGCAAAACCACTGATATCTGGGATCCATTCAGCAAACATACGTGGACATCCATTAATCTGCAAAATGAAATGTACGAAGTCAGTACTTACATTGAATCCATGCAGGTCACATATGTGTTTCAGGTCACATGTAGGAGAACATGCAGGTCACATATGTGTTTCTGGTCACAGGTAGGAGAACATGCATGTCACATATGTGTTTCGGGTCACAGGTAGTAGAACATGCAGGACACGGAATTCAATTGGAGGAAGACAGTAGTTTATATTGAAATTAAATGCAGGTCACATATGTGGTTTGGGTCACAGATAGGAGAATATGCAGGACACAGAATACAACTGTAGGAAGACAGCAGTTTGATTGAATTCATGCACGACACAGATTTCAAATGTAGGAAGCCACAGATTTCAAACATAGCATTCTCATCATTCCACATATATTATTGATTGTGCGTTGTTATTGTATCAATTAGAGTCACAAATTTATGAAAATTATATAGAACCGTAATCGTCGATGGGATAGCAGACATACCGACAGACAATGGGTAATATCGATGCCGACAATGGAAACGTTTTTTCTCCAATTGGCGCTTTCAATTGGCGCTCTCCAATTTCAGTATTCGATATTTGAATTAATCCTTTTTCGTCCGTCAAAGGACCACCGTTTGACACTATGTGACCGGCGACGACGGAATCTGATCTATGACCGATATCTCGTTTAATCTGCCGCCAATTTTGGTTCTGAATCGGTATCAGTCTGTGGATGAAGCAGAATCTGTAATTCGGGAGGTTGTTTGTTATATTAGGAAATCTTAATTGTACGCTTAAACTAAGGAAAGAATATTATTAGATTAGTTGTTAAATATAATTAATTAAATCGGGGAAAAACTTGATTTTTGAAAATCTAAACGTTCGGGCCTGATTTGTGATTTCGTGAAAGTAAATATCTGACCCATGAATTTTTCCCAAACAAACAAACAAACAAAAAAAGAAAAGCCCAAAACAAAGGCCTTGAAAAAAAAAATAATGCCCAAAATTCATCCTCTCTCTTCCTGGCGACTGCAATAATGGCAAGTGGCGGCTGCTTCAAATCTGTAAATTTCGACGGAGCCAGCACGGGCAGCCGCGCCACCTCGTCGGATGCTCGCTCCGCCACTGGTCACAAATGTAAATTTGTATAGCGGTAAAAGATCATTTCAGACCCTACCATCACTCATATTAATTCTATATGTTCACGTGGATAAAAAAATCTATGTGGACGAATGAAAAGCCTACATAGCGTTTACAAAGTCCACATGGACGAATGAAATTAGTATAAGTGATGGATGTGTAATATTCTTTAAATATGGATGAGCATTTAGTAACTTTAAAAAAAAAAAAAAAATTGGTGAACAAGTAGTAACCTAAGATGAAGTTCAATGAGCATTGATTTAATTAACTCGATTTTAAATAGTTATCTTTTTTCATTTTTTGAATTTATTTGATTTAATTTCACATAATAACAACAACAACAACAACAAATAATAATAATAATAATAATAATAATCTTGGTGGTTCGAGCGTCGAGGGGTAAAAAGGGCAATGGTAAATGAAAGGATTCTCATTGTTCAAGCACATGTCTTTTACACGTTAGAGGGGAGTGAAATTCAAAGGCTCATCTACTGTGTAACAGTCAAATAATACCTAAAAATGAATGGCTACCAAACACAGGCTCAATCATGAATAGCAGTTGACCGAGACTTTTGCATGTTTTGCATCACCATGAACGGTAGGACCAAGACTTCAATAATTACTACGGCCTTGGTTGGGCTTTATTTTAATTTTAATGCATTTTTCTTGTTCATTTTTTTTTTACCATGCATTTTTTAATAAAATAATATTATCCCTAATTTCAAAAGAAAAAAAAAATCTTCTTTACTAACTACATATTCTTCAAAAAAAAATCACTATTTCTCATATTTGTTTGTTTTCCACAAAACAGCAATCTTGACACTTAAGTGATAAGAAAACGGATAATCTCTGTTTGATTTCTTAGAAGTCCTCAGGTAATTTCTACTTTGTTTCCTTCCTTCCTCGACAGATTGGAAAGCAAATATATCAGCATATTAGTTGGAGGAAAGTGTGAAGAATGTCCATTTTCACGTGCCTTTTGAAAAATAGTCAAAATTTGAGTGTTTTGCGTCCATAGCCATTTAAAAGAAATGGACATATAAACCCAGAGTTAACTAAATGAATGATTGGACTTTATTTTAGCTCACTACTTTTTCAATCAAATTTAAAAAGTTACTCACTGCTCATCCATTTTTAGAAAACGTTACCTATTATCACTCATATTAATTCTATCCATCCACATGCACAAAAAAAATCTACATGGACGAAAAAAAATCCCACATGGCATTGACGAAGTCCATGTGGACGAATGAAATTGGTACGAGTGATGGATGTGTAATATTTTTTTTAAATATGGATGAACATTTAGCAACTATTTTTTTGTTTTTTTTAAATTTAGGTGAACAAGTTGTAACCTAAAATGAAGTTCAATGAGCATTGATTTAATCAACTCGATTTTAAATAGTTATCTTTTTTAAAAGTTTTGAATTTATTTGATTTAATAATAATAAGCGAAATTTGCAGTCGCGGTACCAAACCTTTCATTTGTGCCACTCACGGTACCAAACCTTTAAAAAATTCGCAGCTACAGTACTCATTGACGGTTTCCGTCCGTTTGACCGCAAAAATCGTTAGTTGACCACGAAAAGCATATGCAACAAATCTTGTTATTTCATATTTTTTTTCTGAACTGTTAATATTGACTAACGATTTTCGTGGGGTCAACTAACGATTTTTTTATGGACTGTTAATACTGTAAATTATCAAATAAGCACTCAAAACCTAATTTCCGATTTAATCACAATTACACACTTGGTGTGCGACATTTGTTTTTGGAGCTGAATTTTCTGCTTCTTCCTGTTGATTTGTAGCTGGTGGTTGGTTGGAGATTTTAGAGTGGAATAAGGCGAGGCTGATGGTCGTTGGATCCGGTGGTTTTGGCCGCCGGAAAGTGGTGAATCGTGGCTCCAAAGTGGCGGTTGAGTTTAGTGTCGGAAAGTGCTCCATTTATGGAATCAGGGGCAGTTTTGTAGCAAATTAATTTGATGGGAAGAAGGTGAAGTTTGTGACTGCTTGTGAAATTAACTATTTGGGAAGAAGGTGAAGTTTGGTGGGTTATTTGCACTTTTTAAAAAGTTTGGGCCAATAGTTGCAATTTGTTTAATTGTTTTTCTTTTCTTTTCTTTTCTTTTTTTTTTTTTTTTGTTTCAATTGAATGGAGGGTAAAATCGTCAAAACATGGGGAAAAGGACTTTCGGCGCACGAAATGTTGAAGGTAAGGCATAAATTCCAAGAAATGAAAGGTAGGACGATTTCTACAATACATGTCAAAGGTAGGGACGTTTTGTGCCAATTACCCTTTCTTTCTCATATTAGTTTGTTTTCCACAAGACATCGATCTTTACGCTGCATTTATATCCAAGAAATTTCAGAAGGGTTTTCAAGTGATAATCTCTGTTTGATTTCTTAGAAATCGTCAAGAGATTTCTGCTTTGTTTCCTTCCTTCCTTGACAGAATAGAAAGCTAATGTATCAGTATATTAATTGGAGGAAAGTGTGAAGAATGTCCATTTTCACATGCCTTTTGGAAAACAATCAAAAATTGAATGTCGCGCTTATCAGTGTAATAATTAGAGGAAAGTGTGAAGAATGTTCATTGTTCACATGCCTTTTGGAAAATAGTCAAAAATTGGGGGCGTTCTCTTTGTGTTTCAATTTTGTATTTTGAGTTTTGAATTCGTTTTGTGTTTTGAGTGTCTGTTTTGAAATTTTTGAAAATGCATTCTTTTTGCAGTTCTGAAAAACTGTTTTCGAAAACGTAAAAATGGAAAACGCGTTTACTTTGAAATTTTGAGAATTTTTTTAAATAATATTTTATTAAAAAAATCTGATTATTCAATAAATTTTAATGGTTTAATGTTAATATAGTATTAAATAATATTTACATTTTGAAATTGGTGAATCTTGAAATAAAATATTTTTTTCTAGATATAAAAAATACAACCTAAATTAAATTTGGCAAGTCCTTGTTTTTGTCCTTGTACATAACTTGTTACAAAAATTAACTAGCACCAGGTTACAACCAAACCTAATCAAGTTGCAAAAAAAGGAGCAATAATCTCAAGTTGACATGGTAATAAATATTTTGAAATCAATCTTATCGAGGTCAGATATCCATATTGATGACATTTGGTGTCATATTCATTTGGTGCATGTTTGGTACTCAATATTTGAAAAAAAATGGACAATATTATTAGCAATATTTCAGGTCATTTTTCTTCCTTAATACTTCCTATACTGTATTATTCTCGTACTACTAATATCATTTCCAATTATTCAAAAAATATCTAAAGCTCATTTAATTAAATATATGTAAATTTTATGTTTTACCATCCTAAGCAAGAATGTGAATCAACGATGGTAAGGAATCTAATACTGAATTTGCTATTACAACTCTGCAATGCATTAATCCAATCCCAACTGATTTAATCATGAAACACTAGAAAAAGTTGCCTTTTCATTGGAAGCAAGCAAGTTCACCAGCTATAAACGAAATTCGGTAGTTCCCAAGCAAGTTCACCAGCTATAAACGAATATTCAGCCGCATCATTATCCAAATCTATTACAACATCTTCCGCTCTCCAGTTGTCTTTAAAGATTTTCGACACATAATTTGACAGCAGCTATTTTTGGTAAGTTTCTCCCCTCCCTCAATTTGGAGATTCACGTGTGATGCTAGAAAATAGCATCAACACCACCATCTCCTTAGCTCAACACCCCCACCTTCACCAGCAGACTCCACCCATTTCACCATCACCAAAACGGAGACCAAGCAGCAGCCTGAACCACCTCAAACTACCCACTGCAAAAGACCACCAAGCTGCAAAAACGAGACCTCAACCTCAAAACCTAACTGCTACACACACTCGAGCCTCAGCTTCCATCCCCAACTCACCAAACCAACAACCAGCAGCTTACACCATCACTAACAACACTACCTCCAGCTCACGAGACCAACAACACCACACGGCCATCGACCCGAACCACCAAACCGAAGCTCACCTCAACCCAGACACTGCACTAAGCCAAAACCCCAAGCTACAGCCTCCAACACAGCTGCCACAGTCACAAACTCGAACTCCAAAACCACCACCATCTTCACCTCCAAAATCGACAACCACCTGCAACACCTCCACAAGTTCACCTCACCAACATCACACAATCAACCACAAAACCAAGAAAACACGAAAACCCATGGACTTACCTCACTTCGCCACCCATTTGCAGCTCGAACACTACCAGAAAAACCCAAGAATCCGAGCCAAGAAACCCAAAAGCTCGAACCCCTAACACCTCGGTTTAGCCTTCAATCCGCGCTAAATTTACTGTACCGGCGCCACCACTACCATAAGTGGTGGCGCTGCCACCAACCGCCGTCGGCGGTGGTGGTGGAATCGGAGGAAGGGGGCGAAGCCCCTTCCCTCTCGTCGCTCTCTCTCTCTGTGGAAAATGAGAGATTGAAAGATTTTCAACTTGTTTCCCGTGTTTTCAACTTTTTCGAGTTTTCAACAGAAAATGCCCAAAACGACATTTTCCCCGTTTTCTGTTTTCTTCAGTATTTTTTTTGGTGTTTTCGAAAATACGTTTTCGAAAACGGGAAAGAGAACACGTTTTCACAGTTTTGAAAAATCTAAAACAGAAAACGGCTTGAAAACAGTAAAGAGAACAGGGCCTATTGAGTGTTTCGCATATCAGTGTAACAATTAGAGGAAAGTGTGAAGAACATGCCTTTTGAAAAATAGTCCAAATTTGAGTTTTGTATTTATAATAGTGCTACTTGCTTAAATCAATTTTTTTTTTTTCACACTTGACATTTTAAAGCCTTCATTTTATATCCCTATTCTGCTTTATTTAAATTCATACCCTTTAATTTTACTCTATTACACATTTAATAAGTGTTTCATTTGTCATCATGTTGCTAATATTTTTTATTAATTAATTAATTATTAAATGAAGTTATTGAATTGTTAGTGACCTACTGACTTATTTATATATAAATTTTATTACAATGATATTTTTAAAATTTAATTTCAGCTACCTCCCTATCCACCCAAGCTTCGCCTACAAACTAAAGTAGGCCGTTAGGGTGCAAGAGGTCATCGAATGCAAAAAGATTGGCCGATGTCAAGTCCAAGACGAGTTTACATAATTCATTTGATCCAACCAATTAATATAATCGATCGATGTATCGAATTGATCAATGTGGAACCTCATCCACCACGTACATGTCACGTAATTAATATGGGTAACAGTATTATGTATCTATTTTTTTCTATTAAATTATTATTATTATTATTATTTGTTCTTTTGTTACCTATGGATGGGATCTTAGTCGATAACTTATCTAGCAATAAAATTGATTGTGACTAACATTCTCTTCCAGGTGTAGAATGGAGATGAAAGAACTCCAACTGTATCATCTATGCATTCCAGACCAAGTGATGGAGTTCAAGAGAGAGCATTATTTAATTTACTATGATGATGTTTTACTTATTTAGGGTCAAAATTATAATTTGTCAGTAGTTTAGTGACTAAAGGTGAAATTTACAGAGTGAAAATTTAGAATCTGAACTTACCTAGAAAATTAGGGCAACAACGCGTTAAGATGGGGCCCAAACAAGGCTACATATCTGGATTAAAATCAGCACAGCAATCCGTGAAGAAATCAGTGATTAAACTTGCAATAATCTTATTCGAGATTTTGTTGCTGGATGTCTAATATCTATGATAATTGGGAAAGACTCGTGGAAGTTGTTCTCCGTAGGGAACAACTCAGGCAACTTGCTTTAATTTCCTCAAGGGAACCAAGTTCCTGCTCCGAATCCCCTAGTATATCTAGGTGGAGTACTCCGATTTATGATGATCAGAATATTCATCTTGGAATCTCCGATTATGAGGACAGCATCTCCAGATCCGTGAATCCTGTGGCCTATGTGACCAAGGAAGAGCCGTATACGAGTCTTCGTAGCTCTCCTATTTTACTTGATGGAGGCAAAATGGTATGTTTATCCTTAATTATTATGTTTAGATGAAAATCTTATTCTGATAATTCATTTTTATTTATCAAGCTTCTTACTTATGGCTGAATTTATCACAGAATAAAATGCTAAGATGGAGTTATGAAGTATTGATTATAATCTCGAAATCTTGTGTTATATTGTTCAGATTAAATTATTCATGAACTGTGTGAGAGAAAATATATAAACAAAATGAATTTTGGTGTTTGTCATATTTTAAGGAGTAATTATTTGAACATTGAAACTTGCAGAGCTTTCATATTGATAAAACTACTGGGAAAAAATGTTATATGATTGGAGCTGGGCAACGTTTTGCAACGTTTATTAAACGTTGCAAATAGGGGTGAGCAAAACCCCTGTCAACTAGAGATGGCAACGGGGAGGGTTGCCCTGCCCTGCCACTCCCCCACCCTGTCCAGCCCCGCGCCCCGCGTTAGACGAGGCGGGGGCTTGCCCCGTTTATTTTTATTTTTTTTCAAAAATTTCCAGTTAACTATTTTTTAAAAAAAATTTATAGTTAATTATTTTTTTTATTCTTTACGGGGCGGGTTCGGGGTGCTTCGGGGCGGGGCGGATTTTATTATGTCAATTGGCTCCAATGTCACAGTAAACAGTCTGGTAATATTTATTTGAACTAGAAAACTACTAAAGGATATTAACTTCTCTTCATTATTAAAGATCACTTAGAGCATACAGTTTTTGATTTGCAGGTTGGACATTGGAGAAGGTAAAGAAGTAAATCTCTTCATTACTGAAGGTGTGTTTTTTTCCCTTTTTTCTGTTGTTTCAAGTTGTTTCTTTTCAGCTTTCTCTTCAACTGTTATGGTTCTGTATGTAGTGAGATATTGTGCATAGTTAAATGAATCATGAAATGCAGTGAATTTAAATGGACAAGTTGGGAATAGATTTGAAGTTTTTCTTCTTTTTCTGACTTTGGGAAAGGGAATGCAGTGAATTTAAACTAAGAATTTCGAACCCGCCCAACCCAACACGACCGACATTTAGTTGGGTTGGGTTGGGTTTCGATCTTTACGTAGGTTGGGTTGGGTTGAATTTCAATCAAACCGATCGTGTTGGATTGGGGCAAAAACCGACCCAACCCAACCCAACTCACGCCCACCCCTAGTTGCAAAAGATCAACTTTTTGCAGCGTTTAATTAAAAGTTGCAAAAGATTAACTTTTTGCAGCGTTTAATAAACGTTGCAAAATACACTTTTTGCAACATTTATTTGCAAAATGTTGCTAAAGCTTAATTATATTAACCAATAGCAACATTCATTTATTAAAATGTTGCGATATACCCCTTTAGCAACACTTAACTACCGAATGTTGCATTTTATGAGTTGCAAATGGTGTTTTTTGGTGTAGTGTTAGGATCATGGCCTCTAGTGCAATTTGTGCAAGTGGGAGTCTCTTATTCGAGATTTTGTTCCTAGATGTCTAATATCTATGATAATTGGGAAAGACTTGTGGAAGTTGTTCTCCGTAGGGAACAACTCAGGCAACTTGCTTTAATTTCCTCGAGGGAACCAAGTTCCTGCTCCGTATCTCCTAGTATATCTGGGTTGAGTACTCCGATTCGTGATGATCAGAATATTCAACTTGGATCTTCTTCAAGTACAGTAAATGAAACAGATTGGGAGAGACTGTTGCATCCTGATTATGAGGACATCATCTCCAGATCCGTGAATCCTGTGGCCTATGCAACCAAGGAAGATCTTTATACGAGTCTTTGTAGCGCACCTATTTTACTTGTCGGAGGTTCAACGTAGACAATATTCGAAGTCTGTGTGAGAGATAATATATAAACAAAATGAATTTTGGTGTTTGTCATATTTTACTAATATAAGGAGTAATTATTTGAACATTGAAACTTGCAGGGCTTTCATATTGATAAAACTACTGGGAAGAAATGTTATATGATTGGAGCAATGGAACTCAATGATGGACGTTTTAATGATTACTGGAAATCGACACCTCAGGCAGACTCCAGGTATCATTCATCAAATATTTTGCTTTTAAATTTAATTTGGAAATTGCATTCTGATAAGGGGAATATCAATAATATGATGTGCAGATTCCCAATGGTGGCAGTTCTCAGCAATATTAGGGTTAGGGAGCTCGATATCCGAGGGAAGATAGAAACACAAAGGTTGTTCCCTAAGACTCGTTATGCAGCTTTTCTCATATATAGATTTCAAAAGTATTACGAGTACCTTCTACCAGCAAAAGGGATTATCAAGTTTGTTAATCTTGATGAAGATCATGATGCCGAAAGGCGAGCTTCTACTATTCAATTTCGACCAGTGAGGAGACCAGACGGATGGAACTACAATTGGGAATGTTTTATAGGATAATTCTATTTGTACCTAAAAATCCTACAGAATTTTTTACAGCCTGCTGATGTGGCGCGTTTGACTGAAAAAATTAATTGACTCCAAAATCTCACGAGAAATTGGTAAAATCCATTTGAAAATCAAACCCTACACAAACCAAAGTTGCCCCGAAATTAGATACTCTCTCCCCTCCCCTCCCTTCTCCACTCGCACTCCTCAGCCCCGTATCGAAGACCTGTCGGCTGCGACTCCACGTCCGGCGACTCCTCGTCCGGCGACTCTAGATCCAACGACTCTACATCCACCACGACGAAGTATGTTTTTGAAATGAGTGGAATAAATCTTTTCATACATTATTTTCAGATCTTCATTTTGGGGTTTTGGAATGAGTAGCTTATATATTTCACGCTGATTTACATCCGGCGACTGTAGATATAGAAAATGTATGTTAATGAAACGAGTGAAAGAAATCATTTGTTGCTTTATTTCTACAGATCTTCTTTGGCCTTTTGAAATGAGTAGTTTATATATTTTCTTGCTTTAATTTGTTGCTCGTTTTCGATGATGAAATAGATAATCCAATACTGTAGGTAGTGAGGTGTAGTTGCAGCCATATTGTTTTGACGGAATTAATTTTTTTGAGGAAGAGTTATTGCAGATTTTTTTTAAGCAAATTCCAGCCACATTATTGTAGAAATGTAGTTGCACTTGGGTTTCATTTGCAGAAATGTAGAAATGTAGTTGCACTTGGGTTCCAGCCACATTAATGTAGAAATGCCACATTATTGTAGAAGAAATGTAGTTTCACTGGGGTTTCATTTTTTTAAAGAAAATTCCAGTCACATTTTTTAACTTTTTTTCTTCTTCAATTCCAGAAAAATGTTTCATTTGCACTTGGGTTTATTGTTAATTGCTAATTTGGAGGTTATTGTGATGTGGTTATTTTTCGTTGTTCTATTAGAATTCTTCGATGGCCGGAAGGAACAAGATGAAGGTCAGCCAAGTGGCATCACCAAATGGTAGTGAACCCATCGATGATTTGTCGCCTATGTTAGAAACGCGTGCGAAAATAGCCGAGAAAAAAGACATCGAGATTTCCGTCAACATCATAACAATGCATAAGGGAAAACGAGATTCAGAAGGCGTTCAGTGAACTGCATAGTTGTAATGCTTAGAGCTGTAAGTATAAACCGCCAACCCGGAAAATTGAACCGAAACCGCAATTTCGAAACCGGCGGTTTGGTGCCACGTGGACCCGTCAACGAAATGGTTTTGAACCAAACCAAACCGGTCAAAAACGGTTTGGTTTAGGTTTGAGAATTTTAATTATGGTTTGAAACCAAACCGGACCGACGAAAAATATATAAAATAAAAAAATAAAAAATTGATTTTTTTTAAAAATTATCCAAAATTTCAATTTTGTAAAATTGAATAATTTTGTCATTTTGTAGGTATTTTTGTCAATTTCTAATTTTCTATTAATTATTAAGATTTACGACCCGCCCAAGCCTAATTATATATAAAAAAAGGCACAAATTTGAAAGAAGTAGCACTAAACAGCTCAACCCAAGTCCATATACTCACAAGTCACAACCCTAATCTTCCAATTTCCATCTCTCACTCGCAACTCGCTGGTCGCAGCCTCGCTCCTCACGGCGCCTCCTGGTTTCCCCCAAATCGTCAACGCCCTCGAAATCTCGAACCTCCCAGTCGCCGGTAGTGTACGTTCGCTGGTATTATTAGACTATTTCAAGTTCTTGCATATTTATTTGATCGTGAGTAAGGCTTAAAATTGAAATTTTGTCACTTTCTAGTTGAAATTTGTTTACATATTTATTGATCGTGAGTAAGGCTTAAAGTTGAAATTCGGGCTATCAAGTGCGCAAAAGACATTTGGTTACATATGAGAGAATATGTATAATTCCGTGTTAAATTGCAGAAGATGAAGGTGGGTATATATAGTGGAATAGGGGAGAAAAAATATTTGCAGCTTGTCTTTTGGAAACCATTATTAGATGGATCCGTGTCTTAATTCTTTTTTTTTTCCAATTTGCTAATTAAATTTTTTTTTGTGTATGACGGACAAAATTGATCATGAGTTCTGTGCCTTCTTGAGTATGTGAATGTTTCTTCCTTTTGCTAATTCTGTGAGTTCTGTGACAAAATTTGATGTTTCTTGAGTTTGTAACAAAATTAATTCGTTTATTCCTTTTGCTAGTTGAAAAGGGACATTATTATGTTTTTTTGGACCTTATATTTATTTTAGTAGACTTGTATTGTATCTTTATCGTAAAGTATTATCTTAAAACGTCAAAAGGACGAATAAAAAACTATGCTTTAGTTTATTGTGATTTTACTTTTATTTTGTTATTTAAATTTATAGTAAATATATTTAGTTTATTTTAGATTTATTTCTAGTAAGATATAAATATATATTGAATTAATGGCATAAAAGTAGATACTAGACAGGAAAAAAATATACGCGAAACCGGCGGTTTAAAACCAGACCAAACCGTTTAGGTTTAGGTTTGAATTTTTTTCAAACCGGTCAAAACTGTTTGGTTTAGGTTTGAGTTTTTCTCAAACTGGTAAAAACGGTTTGGTTTGAAAATTTGTCAAAAATCGCAAAAATCGGACCGCTTACACCCCTAGTAATGCTTTGAATGACAATGTAATGTTTTTAATGTTAGTGGCAGAAGGAATTGCACAGTTGTTCTGTGACACATGTTCTGTGATTTATATTAAAATGACAATGTAATGCTTTAATGTTAATGGCAGAATGAATTGCACAGTTGTGAGGCCAATACAAATTGTTATCAAAATATAGATTACTATAAACAATACATTAGTTTAACAAAATAATCAGCCAAAAAGTGTATCCACTTGAAGCCGTTTTAGATCCCACACAGTGGCGGACCCACCCTCGAAGTTCAGCACGGGCAAACGTTGACCGGTCAACGTCGACAGTCAGCGATCGTAAGATCGAGTTCGATTATTAAACACACTAAAACAAGTCTTGTTCCCCAAATTTAGGTGGTTTTAACTAATTGAATCCAATTTTCACCACCTATTCGGTAATTGATTGCAAGACTTAATGCAATATTCAAATAAACATCTGGACTAAACCACATAAAACATGTTACCATCACTTCAAAAACTATATCCTGTCTGTTTGGGTTCCATTTTCTCTACTCAGCTCAATTCATTCCTAGATTTACTGAAAGACGTAAACATGACTATATCTACTTTATCCTTTCCTATTCTAACTTCTTCTACAGAGATCTAGTAAAAAACACAAAATATTTATGTAAGAGAATCTGATATGTTATAACAATCAAGAAGTAATTAAGGAAAAAATAGCACAATTTACATATATCACAGATCAAGTAATCTATAGAAATTCATCAATCAAACAAAATAAGCACAAAAAAAGAGCAAAACACAGAGCTAAATATACCATCTGAATGTGGATTCTAAAAATATGTAATTCCTGAAGATCCACTTCCATGTGATCCAATTGATCCTTGCGATAATGGCATCTCATTCCCATTTCAATTAACATTAATTTCACAATTATTATTATCTCCACAAGAATTTTCCTCCGTATCAACTTTTTCTTTCACCACTAGTCCATATTTCAACTTCTCCAATCTCTTCATTTTCGCCTCCTTCCGCCTCATTGACTGCAACTCCTTCCTCTTCCTCAGCTCCTCCTCCGCCTCGACCGGCAGCGAACAGACTAAGCCACAGGAATTTCGCTTCGCCATCGTCACTCGTCTCCCCCTCTCTAAACCACAGGAATGGTTAATTGGATTTGGTTAAATTGGTTTTGTTGTGTGGGCAAATGGATTATGGACTTACAAGTTTCAATTGCAAGCAAAATCGGTTAATTGGGTTGGGCCTTTTTTTTTGAAGTAGCTTCTCTTCTTCAGTTCTTCTTCTTCCCGGCGGACGGCAACTCTGCAGCGGGAACCTGCAGCTTCCGACGGACCCAGCACGGGCGGCCGTGGGGGCTAGCCAGGTGCTGGGTCCGCCCCTGATCCCACAAAAAGGACTGCCAATACATTAGTTTAACAAAATAATCAGCCAAAGATGTATCCACTTGAAGCCGTTTTAGATCCCAAAATCATAACCGGACACGCTCCCTTGTGTGCCAACTTGAAGGTAGCTGTGATGAGGGGTGTTCTGTAATTGAGCTTAGTTTTTGTAAAACTCAAAACACTTCTCTCATCCTTAAACTTCATTCCAACATTGGGCACAGTTCCCATGAGCTCTTATCACTCGGATTGTCATCTTCGAACGAAAGAATTTCCAAATATCCTACATTCACAACAAAATTGACAAAATTCAATTCGAAGATTAGAAGATATTAGTTCACACAAAAACTCCCATTTTAACATCATGACATCCTACAAATATTTACTCAATTAGAAGATAACAAGCAGAAATGATCTAATGAGCACCGGTGCTCATCTTATCCTAAGCACCAATGAGTTGGCACATTAATTCATTGGTGGATTGGAACTCACAAAATCTTTATCCACCAATGAATTAATGTGCCAACTCATTGGTGCTTAGGATAAGATGAGCACCGGTGCTCATTAGATCATTTCTGGATAACAAGAATCTCAAATATCTATAAGCGAAACTAAATCAACATATATTAGCAACGAATTAGAAATTCTACTATTTCGCAGAATGAAACACAGAATGGCCTTTCTTTTTTAATTTATCTGAATACCATTTATTAGAAACTTGAAGAAGAGGAAGCTCCAACTTGAAACTTGAAGAAGAGGAAGCTGGAGAAACCGCAAATATTGCAGAGAGAATGAAACTTGAAGAGTAAGCTAGAAAAATAAATGCTTCAGCTGGAAGAAGAGGAAGCTGGAAAAATCGTACCCATGTCGTCGCTACCAGCGAAGTTGCCGTCGTGGGAGTCGCCAGCTTCCATTTCGTCGACGTCTCCATAAAATGATTGTTTCGCTTCAACCGGAAAAGATGGGGGTAAGAATATTGTCGGGTTCACCATAGGGTCGGGGGTATTTTCCAAACTAGCCGGGTATATTAGATCCATTTGAGTTTTTATGAAAAAATCTATTTTACCCTTAATGATATATAATTTGTTTATTACAAAGTATATCCTTTCTTTATAAATGGTTTTGACGATTGATATATTATATTCTTATATTTTCAACTCTATCCAACAAATCTATCATTTGATCTACTAGATTAGCATAATCTATAATCTTTTGTTCATATTCCATTATAAGTTTTTTAAATTCCTCATATGGTCTATTTCTATTTTCTAGTTGGGATCTAATATTTTTTATCTTTCCTAACATTCTTTCTAACAAGTTATCTAATCCTTTAGCTGTATATCCTGACATTTTTATCCTATATTTCTTCCTTCTTGGTTTTTAATATATAATTCATTTCTAAGTTGTAATGTATTTGGGTAATTTTCAATATATCTTATTAACTTTTTATTAAACTCTTCAATTATGGTTTCACCATGTTCTTTTTTATTAAGTTCTTGATAAATAAATCTCATTTCATCTAACATCTTATCTAACAAATTATCTAATCATTTAACTGTATATCCTGGCATATCAGATAACATAATGAGATAATAATTCAAACATCATGAATAGACATTCAAATTTAAACATTATGAATATGATCATTAAAATAATTGATCCCTACGATTCTTTAAGATCTAAAAAGAATTATTTCTAAATTTAACAAAAACAATAGTTTTACCTTAATTCTGATCTTTAAGTTCCTCTCCTTAGAATCGAGTAACTTTCAGGCTCTGAATATACAAACGGTTCCCTCAAGCGGCCATCTGCCTTAACAGGGTTCTTTGCTATTTCAGCTTCTTGCCTTCACTGTGTCGGTTCTTAGAATTAAAACTATAAATCTTAACTAAAGAAAACTCTCTTTTTGTTAAAGTAAGAAATAAATTTCTTCTTCAACCTTTCAAGAATCTACGGGAAAAGTAGTTTAGAATCTCATATTTGTTTAAGAGGATTGGAATGTGAATAATAATATCTGGATAGTATTGATATTGAGAAATTGATATATAAACAGAAGATTTGGCTTTCTCACAAGTTGAGTGCTCAAATTTTTCTCTCCAATTCGTTCTGTCCTTTCCTTAGCCTAAAGGCTTCTATTTATACATCCAATTGAGGCAAATTATTGGCCTCTTACATCATTACATTCATCATAAAACACTAAACTATTTATGTTTTGAAATTAAGAGCCTTCTGGCCCCTTCATTAGAGTCACATCTTCTTTAGGTATCTGTCTTCTTATGCAGCTGTCTTCCTTTAGTCACATCTTCCTTATCTCTTTGGAATCTCCTTTTTGATTTTGTTGGCAGGTGGGGCAATCTCTTGCTTCACATGCTCGTTGTAAGGTAGATATGCATCCTGGCATCTGATGTGTATCAAATTTATTGATATAATCTCCAAGAATATCAGATCTTTGTATTCCATCATTTGCAAGCAAGGTACATCCTTCATATTGGCATAAGCATCTAAATCTTTTTGCATAAAGATTTTTAGCCATATTGTAAAGAACTTTATATTCAAGAACTCTTCGGTTCTTAATCCATGCTCTGGTAAACCTTGGTAATGGTTTGTTGATTTCTCCAATGTCCATACAAAAATTCCATCCAACGTATCCAATTGTAATAATATGTTCTGCTGGGTAGTATATTCCTCCATCCATTTCTGGACTAAGAGTATAAAATTTTAAATATATGGATCTTCCTTGAGCATATTTGGACACTTCAGATTTGAATATATCATCAAACTTTTCAAGTTCTTTAAAATTTTTATCTGGATAAATTAAATCCAAATATCCATAATCAGCCATCATTTTTACCATTGTTGGTTCGGATCATTTCATCATTATTATCCTTGGGTATATATGATCTCCTGGTGAAATGAAATATGATTCAATTGGTCGAATTTCATACATCATTTTGGTAATCATCTTGTATTCTTCTTCTTTTGGAGACAAGGGGATTTCATCTTCTTCATATGGTTGTATCCTGATAGATTTAGAATATCTTTCATTGATAATAATCTTTTTAGGACTTTGAATAGTAATATCCTTTTTTGGTCCACTGCTGCTTCCGCTGGTGGATCACTCCGTATTTGTACATGTTTGGTATCAACCTGTTTGTATCCAATAGTATCTTTGGTATCTGATGATCCTAATTGAGCTTCAATAGCTTCAATTCGATCAATAATATCATTAGTAACTTTCATATGTGATGAACTTATTTCCATCATAATATTTACATTATATTGTAAAATTTCGTTCATCTTATCCATCCCATGTTGGATATCTTCAGCTTCATCCCTGGCATAAATAGTCATGGCTTTAAGCTCATCTAGTATCTTTTTGATATTATCCATCTGCAAATTCAATATTTCTGTTGGGGAAATCTGCAAGATAATTATTCACTCATTTAATATGAACAATATCAAAATTATAATAAGATAAATATGATTGCCATCTGTACAATCTCCTATATTGAGGTTCCATTGGTAGCTTATTTCTGACTAATCCTACAACTTGAGAATTTTCAGTTTCAACAAAGAAAATTTTAGATAATAAAAATAATGAGAACTTCTTTATTCCTCTAATAATTGCTAATAATTCATTTTCATGTGTAGTATAATTTATTTCAGCTTGATTAAAGGTTCCACTTGAATATCTGCAAATTTCATTTAAATCTGTTTTTAATAGAGCCGCCCAATATTTATCTGAGGCATCTGTATTGACAATTAGATTATCTTTTTCATTGGTAATCTTAATTTTGGTAAATTATTACATTCTTCTTTTAATGATTTAACTATTTCTGTATGTTCATTACTACATCCCTTAGTATTCGTTTTTCTAAGTAAAATTTGTATTTTATATCTCTTTTTTGAAAGATTTTCAATAAATCTTTCAGCATAATTTAGACATCCTAAGAATTTTTGTATTTGTTCTTTGGATTCTAATTTATTTGGAAAACTACTTATCTTTTTAGATATATGAGTTTGTAATTTAATTCCTTTATTATCTATTGTTAATCCAAGAAAATCAATTTCTTATTTTTCTATAATAGCTTTCTTTTTAGAAAGGACAATTCCTTCCTTTTTACATTCATTTATGAATTGTATTAAATGATTTCTATATTCTTCTTTATTATTGGAACATATCAATATATCATCTACATATACTATTAGAAATTTATTAAATTTTCTAAATATATCATCCATTCTTCTTTGATATATTTGAGGTGCATTTTTCAATTCAAAATGCATAACTAACCATTCATATTTGCCTTGAGGTGTACTAAAGGCTGTATATTGTATACTATCTTCTTCCATTTTTATCTGCCAAAATCCTGATTTACAATCAAATTTAGAATAGTATTGTTTTCATTTTGCAAGGTTTATTAGGACTTCTTTATTTGGTAAAAAGTATCCATCAAATCTAGTATATTTATTTAATTCCTTATAATTTATAACCATTCTGGCTTTTCCTCTAACTTGCTCAGAATGTTTCATTACCATAAAGGCTGGACTACTATGGGGTCCATTGCTTGGTCTAATAAGTTTTTGTTCTAATAATTTTTTTATTTGAACATTAAATTCTTGTGTATCTTGTATAGTATATGTCATTGGTCTTACTCTTATAATCACATTTTCTGTTAATTCTATTTTTGCTTTAGGATGGTATGGTTTCCAAAATATCAATGAGTTTTCTCCATAAATTTTCTCTAATTATTCTATAATTTTTCCTATACTTATTTCTACTTCTATTTTTAGGACTTTTTTATACATTCTTTTATTTCTTATTTTATTTTGTATAATTAGCGTTTTCTCCCATCTATCACCACGCTGGGTTGGCTGAACTCTGTATAGTCTAAATTCTCTTGGTATCTTTAATAAATGTCCGCAAGGGGTTTGTAACATAATCATATAATTATTTTGTTTATAATATTGGAACTGTTGTATAAAGTCATTCCCTAATAATATATCACATTCTAACTTATCATAACTATATATCTTATTGATTATTATTTGCTTACTTCCAAGGATTATACTAATCTTATCAGCACTATTTATTATCTGTGTTTCTTCTCTTGTAACACCTGTTATTTTTATTTTACTTTTATTTTCCCATGTCTTAATTAAAAAGCTTTTAAATATAGTTATATCACTTCCTGTGTCTATTAAAGCACAAGTTGTTATATCTGTTTCTATAATAGTAACTTGTATATATACTGCTAATGGTAAACTTATTTGATTATTCATCTTTGTTACATAATATATTTTGTCCATTATGAAATATATATAATCCTTCTCTCTTTATACTATAATCTTCAAATCCATTTAATAAACTCATTCCTAATAATATATGAGGATTTATATTCATACTTTCATCTATATAACATGGCACAATAAGGTCAATTCCTCCTATTTTTATGGGTACTTTAGCTTCTAATTCTGTAGTATGTATTTGTCCATCAAAGTTTACATATCTATATGGTTCTGTTTTATAAGGTACTAAACATTTATTTCTTATTGAAGCTATATGACATTCACTAGCTCCTGTATCTATTAATATGTTTGGTCCTGATATTCTTTCTCTTCCATTGAAATATTCTCCATTTATTTTCATATTTCCTGTATTCCTATTTAATTTCATTTCTCGTGTATGACTCTTTTCTCCTAATAGTCTAGGTATTCTAAGACTTGTTGATCTTCAAATTAATTTTCCATCTTTAAATATTATATTTTTATCAGGGTATTCTTCTTCCCTATACTCTATTATATCAGGTTTATCTGTTGATATCCTAAATTCATATTCCTTTGGAATCAAATTTATTTGTTTGTTTGGCTCTATAATTTTACTAATATCTTTACATTCCTTATGAACTTTTATATATGGTTTTTTAGAATAAATATTCTCATAATTAGAATTAGTAAATGTATATAAAGCTCTATATTCAATAGTCATGATTTGATCTCCTGGTTGCATTATATCATTCCTATGTAATTTAAAATGTAATCCTAAAACTTCATTAAAGTTCTTATCTTTTAAAGAAATACAATATTTTGGGTAACAAGTAAATATTAATTTCTTATATGCTAAATTTCCCTTTATGGTTCCTAAATGACTATCTCTTAAATTTATTATTCTTCCATCATGTGGACTTACTGTTAAGGGTGAATCTATTCCTTCTCTAAATAAAGATTTAAACATTATTTGTATTCCTGCTAAATAAATATATTGAATTTTTTTACTTTGTTTTTTATTAATTTTTGATAATAACTCATCAACTGTATTTTTTGTTAAAAGATTTAATTTATGTGTTCCTTGAGTTGTTCTAACATCTATAGTTTTTTCAATCTTATGATATTCATTTATAACTATTTTTTCTCTTTTCCAAATTCTATCAAAGATTTCCCATTTTCCTACCTTTAAATCTAAAGATAGTTTTTGTAATTTTTTGAATTTATTATTATCAAAAATTACTTTTAATCCGTATCCTTCTATTCATTCGTATTCTTGTGTTTCTATATTATCCTTTTCTATTTCTTCAATCTCTTTATTCGGATTCTAATTCATTTTCTTCTGATTCTGTTTCACTTACATATACTTTTTGGCCATAGTATTGTTCAATATCAGATATTTCACTTAATTCATCTTCTATTCCTATATATTCTATTTGTAATATTCTAACTTTCTTTTTATCACAATTTGGACTTATATGACATATTTCTCCACAATTCCAACATTTGCATTAACTTTTATCTTTTTTATTATAGGATTTATTCTTTTGTTGTCTATTTGGATTAAATTTTCTCTTATAGTATCTTCTTTTAGGTTTTGTATATTTTTTCTTAAAATTTCTGAATTTTGTAAATCTCCTATTTTTATGTTTTCTCTTAATATTTTTTCTTTCAGGATAACATCCCCATTATGTAGGTTTTTCCATATCCTCACAACATATTCTTGTTAATTTTCCTGATCTTTTTAATAATTGTCTTTGTTGACATATATATGCAAGTCTATCAAATAGAAATTTTATTCTTGATCCTAAAGACATTGGTATTCCTATATTATCTTTTACATATTTTTCAAATTCTATTTTAAAATATATTCCCCATGTTCCAGGTAATTTAGTATAGTACATATCTAAATATACTTCCTGATTTTCATTACTATAAAATTGTATATCGTAGTAATTTTTAAATTCACAAGTGTATTCTTTTATTTTACACATATCACAAATTATTAAATTTATTAATTTTATTCTAGCATCATCTTTTTCTCCTTTTGCTTCATCCTCAAAACTTCTAATACATTCTTCTCCTAAGAATTCATTTGTAATATATGCTACTAATCTTTCTATTCCTTCTTTATCTAATTTTATTATTTCTATTTGTATGTTTCTTTTCATTAATAATCTAGTATCATCATTAACTCCTTCCCACCAATTTCTTACATTTCCTTCAAATGATGCTATTAAGTAATCTATTCTTCTATCTGTATTTTCCCAAGTATCATCTTTGTTATATAAAAAGAATAGTATCATTGAATCTGCCCAAATCAATAAGGCTTTCTTAGTATCTATTTTACAATCTAAATCTAATTTTGTTCCTCCATGATTAATTGGTTTGTCATAATTATCATTTAGTTCAAATCTATCTCTATATTTATTTCCTTTAGGTGGTTGTCTATTTATTATTTTATCATAGAATTGTTTATAGGGTTTATTATATATAGGTGCATAACTTTCATCTGGATCAATCTTTTGATTAGAGGTTTCTGTTGGGGTAGGTCCTCCTCCAGTATTCATTAGAACTTGGTATTCATCTATATTTTCTAGACTTAGTTGATCAAAATTTTCTATTAGTAAATCTAATTCTTCATTCATCTTTATTTTCTTCTTGAATTTCTTCTATATTTTTTCTTTTTTCTAATGATTTTTTGAAATTTTCCTCTTCTTCTATTATTTTTGGTAAAATATCTTTTCTAAAATAATCATCCATACTACCTGCTTCTATTACTAGATTTTCTTGTTTTATATGCTTCTTTCATATTCTAGACATTTCTTTTTCTATTAATTTTTTATCTATCTTCTTGTCTCTGCATTTATTATCTTCTTTTAATTCTCTAATTTCAATTATTAATATATTTAATTCTTCTTTTATTTTATTCCTTAAATTTTGTACATCAGTTATTAATATTTTTATTAGTGTTTTTAATTCATCCATATGTTGTGTCATTATCTTTTCTTTGATTGGTTGAAATAATATATTCTACCTTCAGCATCTTTACAATCTTTTATAATTTTATCATACTTTTATTTTTTATTTTCATCAGTGTGTAATCTTTTTAATTCTTTAAAATAATTTGCTCTTTCTTTATATTTTTCTTGTTTTAAATTTAATATTTGGTTTTCTTGATATTTTGTTATTTTTTCAGGAGTTAATAATTCATCTAATATTTGGTGATTGATTATTTTTATCCTGTTTAACCTTTTATTCAGATTATTTTCCATATTTAAGAATTAATTAATGATAGTTCTTGTATTTTTTCTTTACAATGCAGCATAATTTCTTCTTTTTCTAATTCTTTACCAATCTTTTCATATATATATTCATCAATTATAGTTCATATTATCAGTTTATCTAATATTTGCTCTCTTATCTCTCTAGTCAATTCCTTAATTATAAATAATGTTATTATTTTTAATTTTTTAGGAAATGGTTCAATTATATAGTTTCCTTGATTATCCTCTAACATATAATACCAGTCTGTTTTGGTAATTGTTACTTCTATGACTTTTTTAATCATATTTTCTTATTTCTTTTTCAATTAAATCATACATATGTTTTTCATAGGTTTCTAGTATCATTTCACCAGTATACATATCTCTAACAATATCTAGTCTTATTTTTTCAATTATAAATTGTTTTATCTCCATAGGTAATTTTTCAAGTATTTTTAATGTAATGGTTACACTTTCATTATTTAATATTGGTTTTATAATTATTATGTTAAACTTTTCTCTTATTATATGGTATTTATCACCTAAATCTTCGATTTTCATTATTTTTAATAATTTTATAATTCTTATATATCATATGGATCCTATGTGGCTCTGATACCAATTCAAGGGGTGCTATTATGAGCGAACAAAAATCTAAAAATCTAATAAACTTTAAAATCTAATAATCGGTTAAAAATGGGTCTTATAATGTTTCTAATAAATTTTCAAAATCTAATAATATCTGAGAATTTATAATTTCAAGATCTGTTATTATATCTATATTTGGATTAAAAGGTATCTCGTATTTAGAAATATTCTTTTTCCTTTTTTCCAATTTATCTATAATATCTTGTATATCTTTTGTTATTATAGATCTTACTATTCTTTTAGCAAAATTTTCCATCATATTTTTTTTAAAATATTTTAATATTTTTTGAGATGCATTTAATTGTTCTTGATATCCAATCTTATCAAATTCATTTTCAAATTCAATTTCCTTTTTATCTTTAACTATCTTTTTAATTTTATATGGTCCTCTTTTGGTTCTTGATTTTTTATAATTTTTATTAGTCATTTTGTAAACTAGGACTTGATTGTATTCTTTTATTATTTTGATAGCTTTGGTTGTAATTATTGTTTTTAGGGGTATTTTAGGTAGTTTATATGGTTGAATAGTGAAAATGGGTATTTTGGAAAGGCTATTGCCAAATTTTGGGTATTTTCAATAATTTCCCATAGGGTCGACATCGGAGTCGACGTTGCCGGCGTAGTGGAAAGTAAAATCACGAGGTTCCATTTCTATTGAGATTAAAGGGTTTGCTTTGCAATTTGGGAAAAATGGGGTGGGGGGTAAAATGAAGGCGTGTTTCCATTAATTTGAAAAAATCTTCTATATATTAAAAGTGGCTATGTAACGGAATTTCTTGTTTTAACGGAAAAACTAACAGAATTTGTTGTTTTAACGGACTATGTAACGGAATTTCTTGTTTTAAACAGGCAGCTGCACCTTCCTTCATTGTTTTTATCATAACTTTGTATTCCGATATCCGATTGAGGCGATTCAAAATGCGTTGGAAAGCTAACTCATCTGGCTAAAACTTTGATTCAGACATCATTCTCCAATTCGATCACTTTCTATGCCAAAAATAGGTCTCAATATGAGACTAAAACACCGGAGCATAACTTTTCGGTTGGAAATTGATTTGTGATCATCTTTTGACTAAATTTGATCATCTTGACGTCTTCCTTTATCCAATTGACTCCGAGCACTCTCAAATCTTCATCGTGAGATTCGGCACAGCTTTTAAGTATTTACATTTTAGTCCCCGAACTTTGGATCCCTTACAATTTAGCAATTTCTCCAAATTTGTCAATTTTTGCTTATTTTCTTCAATCTCACCAACCTACATCACAACATCAAAATCACACATCTAATTATTTATCAATTACATAAACATTACATCATTAATTATTTAGATGGTGTATGTTTCTGCTTTTCAGCAGAAATCAAGTCGTTGGCAGCACAATTCATGCAGTTGGGAGCCGCAATTTTGGACCAATTCTCTCACTGTAGGGCTGTAGGTTTGAAAAAAAAAAAAAAAACATAATCAATTTTCCTTCCTCCTTGCAGCGCGCCCAGACACACCCTTAATTAACCAAAAAAATTACATCTTTATTGATAACAAATTAATTCTTAAATAAAACTATTAAATATAAATTAAGTAAACGTGCATTGCACGTTGCTTGCACCTAGTATATATATATATATATATATATATATATATATATATATAATAAATTTGGTGAGATTTTGACTTTTCAAAGAACAGCCACGTCACTCCTCTGTAATGAATTCGGTGCATGGTGCTGTACTTCTAGCACGGTCCAGTTTTATAATGATCTAGGATATGATGGCCCGGTGGAGGCACGGCTGTTGGAACCCTTTGTTCGATTATTTAAGTCCCTCGCTATTGAAGTAATTGAGTTTCGACCTGCTACAAATGCAGAGATAGAGTCCATTTCAAAAGAAAATGTGAAAAACCGAAGAAAAGGGATCTTTTCAAAATTAAGGATTTCTAAATAAAATGGAAATAAATTTTCTAGCTCCCTCTCATTTGCTTTCCTTGTCCCTTCTTTGATATACGTGTGTAATGAGAAGAACAAAGAGTTGCTGCAAAGAAACAAGTGAAGATTGTCAATCGAACTGTTATGTAATAATACAGGGCAAAATGTTGATATGAAACAGTTAAAGAATCAGGTTTCGAGCCTTATCACTTCAAAAATATTCCACTCAAATAGAATGCATTACATTAAATTTTGTCAAGGAAGAATAAAGAATTAAGTATTTCCTGTTATATTGTTGAATTCTCTCGTAATGCTTACCAAAGAGTGAATGCTATGGGCAAAGATTCATTTAATAATATTACATAAATATTAAGGAAAACTTCGTGTGCTTTCTAGATTCTCGACGGTGCCAGAGTTTAGAATTATTTGGTGGCTTGATATTTGAGGCAATATAGATACACAAATGTTGTCCTGATGCAACGGAATAGGGAATAAGCAACACGATGATCACATTTCCATTGATTTCCTGAATCCCGAGAAAGGATCGCAAGTCACATTGCACAAATTTTCATTCATAAAAAGCCCACTCTATCTACACCTATGCTTCAAATAAGCACTCAAAATCTAATTTCCGATTTAATCGCAGTTACAAACGTGGTCCTCAAACTCTGAACAAAATGGAAAAATTACCTAGAAATAATAAAAGGTAATAAAAATAAGGCAATATCCATTTCCATCATCAACATGTCTCCAAAGACTCCTCGTGTATTTAATCAGTAAATGATATTATCAGATTTGTTAGTAATGAAACAAATGACGATGCCAAAGAGCGACAAGTTCAAGCAAACGCCTTATTATATAAATACGAAAAAAAACAACACTTTTGTGCCTGCATTATTAAGAGCATCAGATTACAGACTCAAAGCCTAAGCTCTCAGATACACACATATCACTCGCCAGAATCCGAGCTTTTCTCCCCTTGGTATGTACTACATGTCCAGTTTGATCATACCACCGATAATGAATCGAACAAAATCACAGAAAATATAGATTGAATTCCCAATTTCGAAGGGAAGAAAGAGTAGATACACAATAATTTATCTCACAGGACTGCAGTCCCGAACTCCTGGCAGTTCAAATAACAAAATAAACAGCTTCCACGAAAAACTAGTCGAGCTTGACATTAGAATAGAGCAGTGTGTCCTTGGTCAGAGGCATATTCAAAAGAAAGTAGATCTGCATCAAACAAAATGATTCAATGAGACCATGGTATCGAAAATGTGACTATTAGATTTATGGAAAGCCAAAAAAAAAAAAAACTCTTTGAGACAGGTACTACTTGTCTACTAGTATGTATAGTGGATACTAATAGCTTCGAGTCCAGAAATTCCATATGGTTAAAAAAATGCGTAAATAGGAAGTGCGTCAGCACAACATAATATCCTTTCAGTCTCACACCGCAAAACATTATTCGAGAACTCATCATATAAAAAGTAAATGATAAAAGGAGAGATATTGAAGTACAGAGAAGATAACAGCCCAAGGCAGAGTCAAGTAGTGGAATATTTTTTTTTTTGCTAACCAAAAGCAGATTATGCCCTGATATTTCCTCTTTAATATGTCTCCAGATAAACTATATTCAGTTGCCAACAAAATTCCAAGCAGCTCAAATTACAGTACTGTGTATATAATCCAAAATCCAATTACAGTTAATGAGAGATCAATTACATGCGGGATATTCAACCAATAATATTATTGAATAAATTTCAAGTGATTATGAGAAAAAATTGAGATACGCAGATAAAAAAATCCACTAGAGCAACCAATGAAAGCAGCAAGCTATATGGTAGCAATTCAACTAAATATAAAAGATGCTGTTGGGCCTCTGTCAATAGAAACTTACCCCCAGAAGAGTAGAAATTAGAAGAATAATTCCTGTTATCCAAGCAAGTGTCTTTCTAACCAGCGCCACTTCTGCAATTTTGATAAAAGCAGCTGAGGCTTCATTTTCCTCCAACCAACGTGCAGATGGTCGAGAAGCAACCATCACATTTAACATATTCTCCGATGCTGGGGCATGTGGTCCACCACAGACAATGACTCCAACTAGTTGGCCTGCTCATATGATACAAAATATTCATTTCCAGTACAGGAATTAACAATGAATATATGATCGATAAGATTCACAAGTGACAAAATCTTCCGCAAACAGTGACATCAATAGTTGGCAATAACTAATCAAATAGAAGAAACAGCCACATATAAAAGAATAACACAAATGAAGATGTTTCTATACATTTTAAGTCAAGCACAACAAACATTCAAAAGCATGGATAGCAACAAGTAAATGCCAGGCTGATGTATAAACAAACTAATTTTTATTTTTTTTAACCGTGGATATCCGAGCAAGCTTGCGCGCACCTCGACTAATCCCACGGGCCCTGAAGTTAACGACCAGGTACTCACCTCAGTGGCCCTGAGGAGACCCAAACTATAAACAAACTAATTCAGCTCTTAAGAAGAGTCAGAATAGAAAAAGATAGAAGTTGAGCAGTTAAATTAATTCACATCGACATATCAGAAGAGGACACCATACCTTTGTATGCTGCCTGTAAGGAATCATATATTCTTGAAACAGAACTAACAAATAATTCCAATCCATCTTGAGAAACTCCTTCTGTTCCATAATGCTCTTTTAGAACCTGTGACAATAAAATACATTGATGAAGTAAAGGATCGGACTCAAATAACACGTGTCTAGAAGAAGTTCGTTTAAAAAATTCTAAAAGTCATCTCTGTCAACATTTCTTCAGTTATCCATTACTTAAACTCAAAAGTAGTGACTCGCTTTGAAATTTTAATCAACTTTTTCACTCTAATAAAAAGCATGAATTGCACCACTGCACCACAATTGAAGATGCACAATTGGCTCGTGAGGACTATTTCAAACATTCTTGATGTTCAGAAGCTCATTAGTTTACTAATTATTTTCATTTCATCCTTACCAGTTGAAAAGAGACTAAATAAGTAGATTTACAAATTTGTAAAAGCAAAGAATTCATGGAATAGGTTCAAAAAACTTACGAATCTTTGATTCAAATGTGCTGGGACTTTATCAGCTCACGGTGTAATAATTTATTCTGGAGAATATGAAGAAGACTTTCTCGTTTACTTAGCTACACACACTCTTCCTTTCATCAAGACATGAAGCACATATTTATTTTGCAGAATTTTTGTCGACAGAAAGAACTTCCCAACTCTTCAGTTCAAACTTCTTTAGGGCAGGAAAAAAGAAGCGAGAAAACCATTCCATAAAAATGACTTCCGGAGAAAGTATTGGAGCCCCTTACAGTCTGAAATATCGCAAATCCCCATTCTGGGTTAACCTAGAAAGTAGAAACAAAACCAACCCCAAGAAAACCACCACCTCCCTCTTTTACCCTCTGCCTCATGTCCCAATGTTGACCTATGACTACCAATCACCAACCACCAGCAACTACTTACCACCAAGCTCAAATCACCTATCATGTCGTCAGAAGAATTTTGATTCTGTCAGTTGCTCATTCCTCTGAAACCCAAATGATTTCTTTACCTAAAATCTCAAAATGTTCCCCACAAGTCACATTCCATTTCTTTCCCTCTGCCTGTCACATTTGTAGGAGAGAATTAAGAAGATACAAGGGGAAAGATGTGGATTCAGGATTAAAATCATCTGAACTTACCACCATCCATGCCAGCAGAAAGTTTGAAGATCTTGTTTTTTATCCACTAAATCTTATTGTATTATGGTGCTAACTATTTGGTTGAATATATTTCAATAGATCAATTCATTACTAAGTTTAGCCCGAGCGAATGCACGCACATTAATATCCTTTCAAGGAAGAGTTGTTCTCTACAGAACACAAGTAGATTAAACTCTTTCCCACTTGTCACAAATGTAAATTTGTATAGCGGTAGAAGATCATTTCAGACCCAGGTATATAAATTTGAGACAATTGTTCAGGAAATTAATACCTTGCCTCTTGAAAAATATGGTTTCAGGTTAACGGAAAGCCAAAACATAATACAACTTCTGAAATGAATTAGAAAAGAAGGAAACACTCAAAAACCTTAATCCCATCAAATCTTCCAGTGATTAGCTCTGCTGGCCTGTGCCCACTTTCAGACACTCCTTTATGCATCTCCATAGCCCGTTGAATATTATTAATGAGAAACATAAGACTAGTTGTGAATTCTCTGTCAGCTTTCTGCCATTTTCAAAATAAAGTTCCTTAACAGCATTTTACAGAGAGAGCAATAAAACCAAAGAGGTACTTATTGCTAATAAGTGACACAGAGCTGTTGATACCTCAGACATACGGAGTCTGAGAAGAGCACCATTTGCAATGGGGAATGTCAACTCTCCATTCAGTGGTCCTGTCGCGCCTTCAACGTATGATCCACCCAACCAGGATGCCTGAGTATATAAACCAAAGACCATATCAATTGACCTTAGTGAACATACACGCACACACAGAGAGAGATACAGAGAGAGAGCCATGACTAACAAAATCACTTAGTTCTTTATCTGAGTGTTCAGCATGGCGTGATTGTTCAGTCATAGAGATCAAGGACACTTCATTTTCATCTGCACACGCAAAAGAATGTAACAATTGATATGGTCATAATTGGGAACCATGTATCAATCAAAAAGGTCAGTTACCTGACAGTTGAATGTCCACTTTGTCTTCACTTCCCAAGACCTTGACCCTAAGAGAACTACTAAATGCAGATTTCTCGCCAACCATAAGTTGAGAATCTGTACATGTTTGAGTCAATGAAAACTTTACAATGCATGGAAACAATTATAAGCTGCAGCTTTTGGGTAGTTTAGTTTAAGTGGCGTACCTTCAACTCCTGTAACTTCAATCATGAAAACAGAATGAGGCCTATCAAATGGATTAGGCATAAGCACCTCATTCAACTGCCAAAATAACAAGTCAGAATGTGGAACAACATAGTTACAGCAGATAAATAGATGAATTTATTAAGCATCATTTCTCATTTTTCTTATTACCTTCGATGAACTAGCAGCTGAAAGTGTAGAAGGGGGTGGAAAGCCAAGCAACACCGATGCAGCAGCACCAACTTCTGAGAGTGTAAGTGAATCAGTCTGCAGAAGTAACAAAAACTTTTGAGCATGCTCCGACTCAAACTAAAAGAAAAGCTTGAGTTTTATGCAATGGAAAGTAACACAGTATGTAACAGGATTGCCTTAATTATAAATCTCCACTAACGTGGATGCACCATTAGGTTCAAACTTGTACGCCTTAAACTTCTGAGAGCCACATTTTCTAAACTGCTGAACTTTTATGAGACAAATAATAAGGTAACCACAGACAGTTATAAATGGAAAAAGTTTGTATCAGTTTTCAAGTCACAATTACAGGTTCTGCAAGACAAATGGTCAAAAACCCACTGTTTCATGGAAGTGTTTATATCATTCTTAAATGCCTTTATAACTACTCAACAATAAGTTTATAAATTTAATTGCAATAGAAAAAATAACAAGCTCCATCCCCAAAGCTTTTTGCCTGAAAAGTTAGGCATCAAAACCCAGATGCTAAGGCTAATGGTTTTTAAAGTGAAGACAATAAGGTCAAGCCATCTTTATTGCTTAAATATTGAGCAGGGTATTTATTAGGACTGAGTTGATCCACACAAACCAAGAAAAACCTGATTCCTCTGTGAGACACAAAATGGGAGTTTGGAACATTTCATGTATAATACAATACATCTCTTATTATAAAACTGAGTTTTATATTTTAAGACAAAATATGTCCTATCGAAGAAACATGTTTAGTGAAAGAGCAATATTCATCGTGAGGTTAGTATTTTATCATCAGATAAGGTGGTGGTATACTCGACCCTTGTGGTTTACTCTGATCCTATCAACTTTTTTTCCCTTCGTTCCTATATTTATGGCTATACAATCAAAGAGAGGTTCATAGAACTGGAAAAATGAATAACAAAAGTATTCACTCCAAATAAATGAACTGAGCATTGTCAAAAGACTGCCAATTCCTTATTCTCGACAGAGACAACATGAGACCAAGGTATTTATATCCTACATCTTTTCTTTACACCCATCCTAAGCCTTCAAAAATACTCAACAGCGTAGTTGCATCAACCACAGGACTCCAAACAGTAAAACAAGCAACTGCCTCATTTCCCAGAAGCCTCGTAATCAAGAAAAAGTAACCAGTATTTCTACAGCCTTCCAGCATTCAAAACATTATGCTACATTCTAAAGCTAATATAGCTCCCACTGTCACATTCATTGAAGAATTTTATTTCCAGCTATGAAATATTTTCTCCCAGACTACAGAAGGAAAATCTTTCATTTTGGCTTTCAATAAGGTAGTAATAGAATTTTCATAGACATTGTAGTAAAAGATGCTTGCACATAAACTTCAATCTTATAACCCAATTGACAATTCATGTTTTGGATACTCATTCCAACTGCAGGGTGTTAGGTACTAGGCACTCTACCCTTAGCCCTTTCACATTTCATGCTCCAGAATGAACCTATCAGTCCCAAAATCAGAATGCCTTTCCATCTCAGTCAATCATCTTGAGGCAAAGTTATAACAATTTCCATTAAAAGGAGAAATAAGTCCCAAGAAAATGGAAATAAAACATTATAAGAAATGCTGGAAAATTGAAGCCGTTGTGCTCATAAGTTATACCAATAAACAAGCTTAGAACAGGCTAGTTCCTCAAGCTTGACAAGCTTCTGCATTACTAATTAGGGCTGGGCAAAATGTCCGAACCGAACCGAACCGGAACCGAACCGAACCGGAACCGAACCGAGCGGATTTTTTAAAATAAAATACCCGAACGGGTATCCGAATCGAGAACCGAATGGTTTGGTTCGGTTCTCGGTTCTCGACCAAGAACCGAATAAGAACCGAATTTTTTTTTTATATTGGATAAATCAATTTCTTTTATTTTTTCTAAACAAATTAATAATTTTTTTCTTATTAAATCTTATTAGTTGAACAATTTAGAGTTTATTTATGTTTGTTAGTTGTGTTTTTTTCAATTTTTTCTTGTATAGTTTCTTAGTAGTTAGTATGGAAAGTCAACCAACTGATGATTACATTAAATAGTTGGTAATTATTATCAATACTTTAAAATATTTTATCTTTGTGACTTCTAATTTATATTTCACTTTTATGTAAATTTGAAGGTTTGAAGCAAATGAATTATTGATATGAATATCGAAGTTTTATTAGTAATATTTACTTTTTGGTATTTGTATTTGACAACTTATTATTTATATGTTATTAAATTAGATTACGTTAATTTGTAAAAGTTAAGATTGAATTTGGTATTTGTATCTACTTTTTGTTATTAATATTAGTATCCACTTTCAGGTGTATTTATGTAGTATTATTTTAAATGTTAAAAAATTTAATTATAGTACGGAACCGAACGAAACCGAACCGAACCGAACCGAACCGAAACCGAACGGTTCCAAAATTATATTTGGAACCGACGGTTCCATTTACTAAATACCCGAAAATTTCTAGAACCGAAAAAAATCGAACCGAACCGACCCGCGCCCACCCCTATTACTAATCTTAAAAAATAAGTTGACCTTGAAACTATGATTAGAAACACTATAAGAATATGAATCTCCAACTTATTCAGTGTTGCTCCAGCCATAAAATAAAAAATTAAATTAAATTAATTCTAACTAGGAATAAGGAGTCTTTATGGCGCATTACCGATGACCTCGTTTCAAAAAAAAAGCCGCCTTGGGGCTTATTGGGACTAACTAATAAAAGGCCTAAAGCTGGAAATGATCTTAGAAAACCAATCACGTTCCAGGAAACTCGAATTAGTGGATTAGACAGAATTTCTTTGTATTGTATACAATAACAAGTAGTGGGTGTCTCGATCAATAGTTCCTCTTTCTTTCTCTCTCCTATTGACATAACAAAGTATGGTTCTATTGAGCGTGGTAACAGCGCTGTACAAAGTGGTTAATAATGTTTTTATTAGGACATGAAAATAAGTTAAGCAAATTACCGAAAGAATGTCTTTAAAATTTAAGGCTTTAGTTTAAAAGGTTGTTACCTATTATTTTGGTTTACTTTCAAACTTCAATCGTCTGCTACCGTGTATTCTTAACTTTTTTTCTATTTTTTCCCCTTATTGATCACGACTCGCAGGTTATCCACAACCAAGTATCACGTACCTATTAATTAATTTTTCGAGAATTTAAAGTAATCTTTTCATTACAAATGTACCTATTAATCAATTTTATCGACTTCAAAGTAATCTTTTTTATTATTACAAATTAACCTACTAATCAATTTTTCAAGAATTAAAGACTGATCCTTTCATTACAAATGACAAAAAACTAGAACACATAAAAATCCGAAGTTGAAAACATATTAGTACATCATTTAAATAAAAATTTCTACAAAAAAATAAATATATACCTCAGCTGATGGCGGACGAAGATAATTGCGAGTTGGGCTATCAAGAAAGACAACAGAAGGGTCTCCATAAGCCACCTGGATTGAAGTGAAAATCCTTATCAAGTTCCAATTTTCCAATTAAGATCCAATCTAAAACTTTTTTTCCTTCAAAAATATCCAATTGATTTAGTAAATTCATACATGGGAATAAAATTATATACATACAAGTAATTTATAGAGAGAGAACCTGTGAGCGTAGAGAGATAAGTGAGAGGATTGCAAGAAGAAAGAGAGGATCCATTGAGGAAAGACGGAGAGATTGTTTGAGTCTGTGATCTGTGTGGTTCCTGACACGAGGAAGATCGGCCAAGATGATGAGAAAGAGCCAATACGACCACGTTTAGGTAGTTGTCAGAGTTGCAAATGGTTTTGTATGTAATGAAGTTAATATTCTTTGAGCCCTATTTTTAAAGAAAAATGCATTTTTGAATAGCAAATTTTGGATAGTGTGTGATTGAAAATTAAGAAAAAAATCGATTTACATGTAATATTATTTTATTGAAAAATGTTTTATTAAAATTAAATTTAAAAAAATGATTTTTCAAAATAATGGAACTCAATAATGTTTTAGGGTTATTAGCAACAAGCGTTCATACGTATGAAGTTTATTGTGCAAAACGTTCTAACGTTACATTTTTTACATTGTCATCCCTATTTACACATTTCATTACAGAAAAGTTCCTTTTTCATCTAATTTCTAAATAAAAGGCTGTAAAATGAATATATCCTTCTATTTAAATAAAATACAAATAACCAATTAATTGTAACTATAATCCAATTTATTTTTAAAATGTGCAAATGGATTCCAATAAATTATACAAAAATCAAAAACAAGAAAAAAAATTAAAAAGAAAATTATATTCTCCATTCTCATCCCCCTCCCCTAATCCTCATCCTTACTCTCAAACCTCAAACCAAAGGAGAAAATACGAGAGAATGGCCAGTTGACTTGGCCATATTTCTATAATGGCCTTTGACCATTAAAAAAAAGTTAAAAGTTAAAATGATGAAGTTAAATATCAAAAGCCAAAAATACTCTCATCTTCAACAAAGTGTTTGAGTGAAGAGGAAAAATGAAATTTCGAAAAAACTCACACAGTCTAACAGTCGGGATCCAGTCGAAGTCGTCATCCTCACAGTCAACCCAAGACCGACCAGCCGACCACCACACAATCTGACCATTATTTTCAACAAGATTACTTTTTTTTGGAATTATGAGATTAGTTTTTCATTTACTATGTTTCAAAAATATGTGAATTTTATAATGTGTATTCTTCATTATTTACATAGATTATTGAGTGTAGACTAGATTTAAGTCTCTCTTTTTTTTGCCAAAAAATAGCTCCTACTCGTTTTTTATTAATATATTTTTTTTAAAATTATGCATTAAGAAATTTTAATTCCTTTTTAAAATTAAATAAGGAATATTAAAAAGAATTTTAAACTGAAAATTACCAAATTAAATATTCTTTTTAAACAAATTACCAAAATTCTTTTTTATTTTATTTTTTTCAATTTAAAATTATTTTTAATTAAAAATTATTTTTAAACAAATTTTTAATTTTTTCAGTTTTAATTAAATAATATTTATATTCTTTATTTAATTTTTATAATTTCCATTTGCTTAATTTTTTAATTTTTTTTTGTGTTTATTATTATTTTTTTTTTGGTAATAATCTAAAAAAATCCTTAATTGTTTTCTTCTTATTATAATTTAATTTTTTTTTCAATTTAAAATACTTTTTAATATTCTTGCTTTATTTTTTATATTTTTATAATTCTCTTTAATTTTTATTTTTTTATTTTTAGTCATTAATTAATTTTTTTAAATTTAAAATGTTTTTTTATATTATTTCTTTAATTTTTATAGTTTTTTATTATTTTCTTTAATTTATTTTTTTTAATAGAGCCGATATAAATGAATTTATTTATTGCGTATAGTAATTACAATTCGATTTACTTAGTTTTTTGATATTGTGCTTTAGTTCATTATCTCTTGTTTAAGGTTCTAACATTTGAATTTTTCCAGGATGGAGTATCATCTCGATGCTGAGTTGAGACATATGGCGAGAAAAGTTACTTGGAATAATAGATTTGAGAGTTTTACTACTGTATTGGAGTTGTTCGATAATCAGCACGAACATATGCTACGTTCGTCCTTCTTGTGGCCCTGTATCAGTTGAGAGAGGTGCAGTACTCCGAACATATCATTGATACATTACTATGTCAACTGCTTAAGTTAGTCGACGGAGATGCTCTCAACTTCGACCTCGGGGGCATGGTCGCTAGTTTCTCTATGTTTGAGTTTGCCTTAATGACTAGACTGAAGATTACGGGCGATAAAATAGATAGCGACGATACCCAAAAAAACAATAGGGTGTATGATACATATTTTCAAGGACATGGGACAGTGCTTTTACCGCAGCTGATTGGTGCAATTAGGGAGTACAGCCAAATGTTAGACAAATTGAAGTTGTGACTAGTCTATATCCTTGAGAGCGTGGTGAGGTGTCATCACAAAAAGATTGCGATCGACATTTTTCATTTAGAAGTTGTTAACGATATCGATGCCTTCAACAACTATCCATGAGCGCGGAGATGTTTTCAGGACATCATACACGTTTTCATCAGATTACATTCGAAGCCCAAGTGGTCATTCAGTAAGCACGATACGTATGGATTGCCCCTGGAAATGTCGGTAAATGTTTAACATAATCAACTTTAAAATATTTTTTATACTAAATTTATATATAATGATTGTATGTGTTGCAAATCTGGGCATATGAGACCGTTCCCCTCTGGTTACCCGATTTACGAGGCAAGGAGAGACATGCTGCCCTTGGATGCATCATTAGCAAGCATTCCGAGCATATGGTTGTCCATCGGTAAATAGTTATCATCTCTCCTCGACAATCCTCCGGTGAGTATAATATACATTTGCGATTTATATTGTATGTCGTTTCAAAATCTCCTTCGCCCTGGATATCACCTCCACCGATGGGATCACCCTCGTCGAGGAGATTACCTCCGCCATTTAGATCTCATTCTCCCCCATCAATACACCTCCCCCGTAGATCTCCTGCATGCAGTCAGGACCCATTATTTCGATAATTTGTATGTACACCTGACTGGATTTATGGCAAAGGAGGTGGGCGCGTTACAACGAGAAATGAGAGAAGAATGGGCAAGCTACGAGATGAAGTATAGGCGTTACGACGAGAGTTGAGAGGCTAGGTAGCAGATTTATGCCATAATGTTGGAGTGGCGGATGAGGAGAGGACGCCCGTCATGACAGAGGGTAACAAGCGTGCTGTTGACGTGTCGAAACAGGTGATCGGTAAGAGGCCAAAATTGTCGTCACAGTACTTCGTTTCTCCCTTCACTGTTGAGGCAAAGATGAGGATATTTGTAGATGGGATGTACCTTAATCTCTTCCGAGAGGTGGACCTTGCCAAGTGGAAAGCGTTCAACACAAAGTTAAGAAGAATTATGCCCAAGTAAGTATTTTATGATTTTAGTAAAGTACGTTACGCTAACTCATCTATATTTCTTTTAACATTTCTTTTTTTTCTTTTAGGCTATGTTTGATAATACAAATTTTCCTTGAAAAATGGAAAATGATTTCCATTTCCATCCATTTGCATTGTTTGATAGACATAAATTTCTAGGGAATTGTTTTTCCACAAACCTCACTCACGCGCCATTTTTCCTACTTTTGGAGGAATTTGATTTCCCACCTTTTGGTGGGAAATCTGATTCCAGGTTTTTTTTTTTTTTTTTTTTTTTTCAATGGAAACAAATTTCATAACCAAGTTTAAAAAAAAAATCACTTTCATGGACAATTTTGATGCAAACGAAGGCCAAACGAACACTAAATTTTGATTAAAAAAATAATTTTTTAGGAAACAATTTTTTTTTTTTTTTTTACTTTTTGGCAATGGAAACAAATTTTATAACCGAGTGTGGAAAAGATTATCACTTTAATGGACAATTTTGATGTAAACAAAGACCAAACGAACAAGTGATGTAAAAATTTTCTGGGTAAAAAATTATACTAATCAAACACACTTAATTAACAATTCCCTACAAAATAATTTCTAAACAATTACTTTTCCTGGAATTCATTTTCTTTCCACCCATTTTCCACCATGTCAATCAAACGGACCCTTACTTCTAATATGTACTTTCTATTTTGAAGTTTTTTGTTCATATAGATAAAATAGGAGTTTGGGTAAACTTTATCAACATGGGTTCTTGAAGAATTAGAATTTATTAGAACCCACCTATATTCATAGTTTAATTAGCGAGCAGAAAGGGAGGTACAAGTAAGTATTCTAGCATCTTGAATTTATTTGATTTGTCTTTTACTAGATTTAATGAGATTTCAAATCTATGTTTAATGTCAGCAATTCAACTTTCACTTATTGCTTTGCTTTGCGGGTTGGGAAGATTATGCATTCTTGATTGCAATGCCTAGTTGCTTGCTTCTGTTCTTGATGTGTAAATGCAAGTTTTACTAGCTTTGGTTTGGGTTTGAGGATAAAGATGGGGGTTGGGTGAGGGGATTAAGAAGAAGATGATCATTTTTTAAATTTTTATTTTATTTTTTAATAATTTAATTGAGACCTATTTGCACTTTTTAAAAAAATTGGAGAATGGTTGCAATTAGTTCTTTATTTTTCTTTTATTTTATTTTTTATTTTATTTTAATATAATTGTATATTCATCATTTCATAACTTTTTATTAAGAAATTGAATGAAAATGATGATTTCTGCAAGTGTAAAATATGAGTGAAAATGCAAAAAAAAAAAAAAAATGTAATGTTGAAACGTTTTGCACAATGAACTCTATACATAGGGATATGTTAATAACACAAATGTTTTATATACAAACGTGTCAAAAATAGAGTAAATATATATATATTTTTTTTTGGTTAAAAAATTCTAACCCAACCATATCAAGTGTACATACACCATTATATATATGTGGCGCAACCGTTTTAGGAATGACCACTGAAACTTTACCTTTTAACAAACTTTAGAAGATTGTGTTACATGTACAACATCATTTACAAATTTACTTACTTGTGATGTACAAATGAAATGAAAGAGAGATAAAGATGATAATAACTGAATTTATTTTCTTAACTTCTCATTTTTTCTCAATCTCTTCTATATCATTTCTTACCTTCTCTTTTTCTTTGTCTCTTCTATATCATATATCTGTACATTGTTATATACACCCTGATGTTCAAATAATATTGCTAGAAAAAAAATCTCCAAATTTCTTTTTGACATCTCATCAATTTGTTAAAAAATATGTACATGATAATATACAACAAGCATTTTTCAACTTTAAATTCTTTAATTGTCATCGCTAGACTCTAGGCCCCTGTTTGACAACAATTGTTTGAATAAAAAAAATAAAAAATAAAAATTGAATAGTAATTTTTAGGAGAATATGTGGTTAAAAAGTAGGAAGAAGATTTAGGTTTACGTGCGTAACATTTTATTGTGTGAATGTGTGGTTGAAAATGAGTATCTAAAAAAATAGTTTTCAAATAATGGTTGTCAAACAGTGGCTAAAAAATAATTCAACTTCCATGTTTGACAACCATTATTTGAACTCTTTTTTCTATACTCATTTTCAACCATACATTCACACAATAAAATATTCTAAATATAAATTCGAAACTTTCCTTACTTTTCAACCACACATTCTCCTAAAAATTACTATTCAAAATATTATTTTTCCTAAATAATGATTATCAAACAAGGGCTAAAATCTCGAAAAATGAATTCACTTAAATAATAAAATTTCATAATTTGACTCTGGTCAGTATATAGTAAAGTAATAATCTTGTCAAATGCATACAGTGTATATTCTTCATAATTCTTTAGAATTCAACGAAGATTTCAATAATTAGTTAAATATTTAAAATTTTATAATACATATTAAAGAATTTTTTACTTGGCAACTATTTTTTCAATTCAATTATTCAGAAAGTATACATCTAAATTTGTTTGCATTTTTTTTTTTGGTACTCATAGCAAACAACAAATGAACTTTATCCCTAAGAGCATCTTCAATCATGATGGAAATTGATATCTGCAAAATCATTTTTACATCCTTATTTACATTCTGGTGGATCTAAATTCAAATTATATTCTAACGAAAAAATCTAAATCCACTTTTTACCTCTTGTAGATGTAAAAAAATAAAATAAAAAGATGTAAATTATTTTTCCAAAAATGCAAAATGCATTTTCTTTGCATCTCTTCATTAGAGAGGATTTTGATCACTTTGAAGATCTAAATCACAATTTAGATCTATTTTACACCACCAGTATTGGAGATGCTCTAAGTTTTTGAAATACATATACATATTTGGTATTTTTTTTTAGGAAGTAATTAGTCAAGGCTATGATACTTGAAAGACTTCCTTTGAATAAATAATTGATAAACCATAGTTATCATTTAAATCATAATTATTCTCTGTAAGCATATTCAGTACCCATTAAATAATCGCTTCATTGGTATATTTTTTTATCATAGTAACATTTTCAATAAAATTATTTAAAAGGTTTTCAACATTCATCATACTGTATTATTGTATAGAAATGGCTTTGTGTAATCTTTATATAAATTAATAATTTTTCTCGATTTCTACATAATTATTTTATAGAAGTTTTAGTATACACTATGTTAAATAACTCGAATATCAACATGCTAAGTCCCTATTTAGTACTGATTAAAATCTAAATTTTAATATAACTCAAAGTCAACAGTTAATTTTAACCACATATTTTATGAGATCCACAACTTTTCAATAACACATTTCACCAATTTTTAACAAAACCTACTAAAAATCTGATTTTAATCCTCACCAAATAAGAGTTAAATCTATTTTTTATTTGAGTTTGAAAATTATGTTATTTCAGCGCAATGAATGAAAAGCAAAATTTTGACTATAATTTATGAATAATGCTATTTGTACATTATTGTATACATAATAATGTACAAATAGATGATATAGCCCCTTCCCATCAAAAAAAAAAAAAAAAAAGATGATACAGCCGATGTTTGAGCCACATTCTGAATCAAACACACTCATAGAAGAGAGAGAGGGGGAGAGAAAAGAGATCGGAAAAAAAAAATAAAAAAAGAAACTAAATTATTAAAGTGGTGTGCAAATTTCACTCAAAATTTACTTGGCCCGCGTATTAGACTTTTTTAGTTAGAAAAAATATTCAATTAATTTTAAAATTGTTAAGGAAAAATTTAATCTATTTAATATCATATCTGTTACGGGTCTATGTCAGACCCTCACCTCAACCTCTACGTGTCAGTGTACGTAGCCATCCCACTGGTCGGCCGAGGCGATTACGCATGGGATGACCTGACTGCACCCGTCGAAGCGATTACCCCCTTTTTGGAACGAACTGAACACGCGTCAGCAAATAAACTGGACTCATCCACGAGTATGCAGTGGATGCAAAGGCCCGCACTCCACTTCTACACTGCTGCAACGCCTTACCTGCCTCACCTCGTCGTCAAAGATCTCTTATACATAGATCTTTCCAAAGTCAAATCCCTGACTGATGGGACGTGTGGCAGGCCCCCAAACGGTCAATTCAACCGCTATGTCAGAAAGCATTCAATTCCAACCAACCTATGGATTGGCAGGTTGACGCCTAGGAGAGGACGGCCCTTCAGGATCTGAAGCCACGTGTCTCCTCATCCAACGGCTCTCCTCTTCCCATCCTTGGTATAAATACTCACTCCTTGTGCTTTAAGAGGGGGATATCTCTCTTTTTGCTAAGTCCATCATACTACACTAAACTTGAGTATTATCTTCTCCCCCATATTGTTGGCATTTTTATACTTACTCAACCATTTCCCGGCAAGTGTCCTACCGCCGGCGAACCTCCTTGTTGAATATTAAGCTGACTTGACCGTCGGAGTGCTTGCGGCCGCTCCCAACCCCTTCGAGAAAGGCCTCAAGCGACTGACGGTGTGCCACGTGTGCAGAGAGAAGCTGACTTGAAGACATCTTCTGTTGGCCACGTGTCGGAGCCATTTTTCGAGGTCAACAGATTGGCGCCGTCTGTGGGAACTAACCTAACCACGAGTTTTCCTACCAAAAGCTGCTCGAACATCCGGTCGACAGTCCCCATTTGAGAAAGGGACTAATTCTTGAAAAAAGGACCCTTCAGCCAGTTTGGAACATGAGTTCAAGCGGCGAAGAGGCAAATGCAGGAGCAAGGAATGTCTCTGAAGAAGAGATTATCCGAACTAATGTCAACCAACGATGGCCTCACCACCGTTACCGAAGAGGTGGAAGAACTGCTGCACGTTTAACGGCCGAAGTGGCCCAAATGGCTGCTAACATGAGAACTATCGCAGCTCAAAACGCAGCTATTCAAGAGCTTCTCAGGCAAGTGCAAAATCGAGGCAGTTTTCAAGCCCCACAATACCCCCAACAATCTGCTCATAGACACACCGAGGCAGAGTCCAGCAGGAGAACTCACATAAGTCCCCAGGGGGAAGCCCCTATCGAAAGAGAAGTGGGGATGGACACTTCTAACTATACTGCCGTCCCGGTCAGCGCCCCAGTAGGAGAATACAATTTTCCTCCAGAGTACGAGGAGCAACCTCAGAGATCTGTTAGTGTCTTTGATCGGATTGGGCGGGCGCCTAGAAATAGGGATCAGCCTCGCCAAACCGCTCCTCAGTAGAGGCAAGAACAAAGCCATGAAATCCAGAACCCCCCTCCTAGAAATAGGCGGGAGAGGTGAAGTCAAGTGGACTGGAGAAATAGGGCTGAAACAGCCCAGCGTCCACCTCGTCCAACAGCAGATGGGAACGAATCAGACAGACCCTGCAGATCATACGAACTGGACGACGACGATGACAACTTTGCCTTCTCCAGGGAGCTTCTCACTTTTCCGATGCCTCAAAACTTTGTCCCTCCGAAAATCCCCAAATACGAAGGAAAAGGTGATCCAGAGAAGCACCTCAACAAGTATAAAACACAGATGAGCTTCCGCGGCGCCTCACCAGCTTTGAAATGCAGAGCCTTTCACCTAACCCTTGGTGGGGCTGCTGATGTATGGTACGCAGGATCGGCACCACTCAAAGATACAAAGCCGGGCCTCGACTCGAAAAAGGCATTCTTGAACCAATATCTCTCGAGGAAGGAGGGAGAGGCTCCGATCCAACGCTTGCAAGACATAAGGCAAGCAGCAGGGGAGACCCTTAAAAGCTACCTTGCTCGCTTCACCGATGAGATAACTTATTACGAGCAGGTCACAGATAAAGAGGCCCTATCAGCTCTAAAAGGGGGCTTGAACATGAACACTTTATTCTGGAGAGACGTTCGAAGCAATAATCCTTCAACATATGATGAATTAGTGGAAATGATGAAGGTTGAAATCGTCAATGAAGAAATAGGGGAAGAGGAGGAAGGCCTAGAGATAGGCCCCCAGAAATACGACCCTACTGCACCATCCATCGCCACTACGGTCATAACACCAGCAATTGTGTAGGGGTAGGGAGATCGGCAAGTAATCCTCGTAGTGGCAGGAATCACTAATACGAGGGCAGCAATCCGAAGCTTAGCCCCCCAGAAGGGGTGAAACGAGACGACACTCTCCAAATAATAGAAACGACGACAGGGACAGGCCCCAAAATGGGCAGCGCCCCAGAAGAGATGCAGCCCCCCCCCCCAAATGAGCAGCAACCTATTCGTGAAATTGACACCATCATTGGGGGACCCCATGTGGGAGGCGAATAAAAAAATGCACAAAGGAATTACACCAGGGAAGCAAAAACCCCGCCTATGGCCAACTATATAGTGAGCCGATCACATGATGGGAGAGCCATTAAGCCCATTACGTTTACCCAGGAAGACGCGGCGGGCGTACACTTCCCCCACTGTGACGCCTTGGTTGTCAGAGCCGTAGTGGCTCGCAACGAGCTTAAACGCATGCTGGTGGATAATGGCAGCTCAGTCAACATCCTGTTCGGCACAACTTTTGACAAAATGGCCGTGGATCACGAGCTAACACCAATGAGTTCGCCCCTGTACGGGTTCACCGGGGACAGCATCGTCCCCAGAGGAAAGATTACTTTAGCTGTTGAAATGGGAGCCTCGTCCCGGTAGCACACCACTTCATGGAGTTCCTGGTTGTGGATCGCCTATCCGCTTACCATGGAGTATTGGGGAGGCCTGCTTTAAATGAACTATGGGCAGTTACGTCTATCCACCACCTCTGCATGAAATTCCCTACTGAACGGGGGATTACCACTATCCGAGGCGACCAGATGGGATCCAGGGAATGCTACCTCAATTCCTTGAGAAAGGCAGAGCCTCGGGTTAACATGGTACTAGATGCTGAAATGGCGGAGGCCCCTGAAGAATGGCCGCCTCCGATGCAAGATGTTATCATGACGGAAGCCAGGCCCGAAATGTCCTTGGAAGAGTTGGATCCCAGGGTAATTGAGCCAGAATCACAAACTGCCCCAACGGAGGAGTTGGAAAAGTTCCCAGTGGACCCTCAAGACGCCTCCAAGGTCTTGCAGATCTGAAAGGAATTGGAAGAGGGGATTAGGGAAGAATTGTAAAGTTTCCTTCGATAGAACTCAGATGTCTTCGCATGGAGACATGAGGACATGATTGGCATAGACCCCAAGGTCAGTTGCCATCACTTGCAAATTGACCCAAGTTGTACCCCACACAGGCAGAAGAGAAGGGCGTTGAATGCCGAAAGGTATGAGGCCCTGAAAGAAGAGGTGGAGAGGTTAGTCAATAATGGCTTCGTTCGTGAAGCCGAGTATCCAAAGTGGATTTCAAACCCAGTGCTTGTGAAGAAGCATAACGGTAAATGGAGGGTCTGCATCGACTTCTCAAACCTCAATCAGGCCTGCCCAAAGGATAGCTTCCCGCTTCCACGAATCGACCAACTGGTAGACTCAACTGTCGGGCATGAATTATTGAGCTTCATGGACGCCTATTCAGGCTACAATCAGATACCTATGTTCCCAAGTGACGAAGAGAGCACCTCCTTCATCACGGACAGAGGGCTTTACTGTTACAAGGTAATGTCTTTCAGCCTGAAAAACGCTGGAGCGACGTACCAAAGGCTAGTCAACAAAATGTTTGCCGATCAGCTCGGCAAGACAATGGAAGTTTATGTTGACGATATGCTTATGAAGAGCCTCGTGGCCAAGGAACATATAAACACTGACCGAAGCCTTCAATACCCTGAAAAGATACCACATGAGGCTGAACCCCCTTAAATGTGCTTTTGGTGTGGCTTCGGGTAAATTCTTGGGCTACATCGTGAACCTGAGGGGAATAAAAGCCAATCCAGAAAAGATCAAGGCCTTGATAGAAATGAGGTCGCCTCAGAAGCCTAAGGAAGTACAATGGCTTACTGGCAGAATAGCTGCACTCAATCGCTTCATTTCAAGGGCCACTGAAAAGTGCTTACCCTTCTTTAAAATCCTCAAGGGAGGCAAGAAGTTCCAATGGACCTCAGAGTGCGAAGAAGCGTTCCTGGAGTTGAAAAACTACTTAGGACGAGCACCCCTCCTCAGCAAACCGAGGGAAGGGGAATCATTATTGTTATACTTGGCCGTGGCTGAGGGTTCGATCAGCTCAGTGCTCATGCGGGAAGAAGAAACGCACCAACTGCCAATCTACTATATAAGCAGAGCCCTACTCCCCGCCGAAGCTCGGTACCCAGACATGGAGAAATTGGCCCTTTCATTGGTCACCGCTTCCCGAAAGCTGAGGCCATATTTCTAGGCCCATAGCATTCGCGTTCTGACAAACTTCCCGCTGAGGCAGGTCTTGCAGAAGCCGGACGCCTCAAGAAGGCTACTAAAATGGGCAGTTGAACTTAGTGAATTCGACATAGCCTACACGGCCCGGACAGCCATCAAGGGACAGGCTCTGGCTGACTTCGTTGCAGAGTTCGCCAAAACCCCCGAAATCGAAGTGAATATGGAACCAGCTGAGCCCCCCACCTGGAATCTATTTGTCGACAGTTCGTCTGGAGAAACGGGCTCCGGAGTTGGTATTGTGCTAGAAAGCCCAGAGGGACACAAACTCAACTGCGCCGTAAGGCTCGGATTTAAGGCTTCTAACAATGTGGCCGAATACGAAGCTCTCTTAGCCGGACTTCGATTAGCCAAGGAACTACAGGTGAAGAGACTGAGTATCAGCAGTGACTCGCAGCTGGTGGTGAATCAGGTTAATGGAAGCTTCGTGGCCAGGGATAATACATGGCTGCTTATCTAAAGCTGGTTGTGAATTTCCTGCCAAACTTCGAGAAGTTCGAGCTGATTCAGGTGCCTCGTCAAGAAAACTCTCATGCGGATGCCCTATCAAAGCTGGCCAGCAGCAAAGATTCTGAGTTGCTCAAAATAGTGCCAATAGAACACTTAGCAGAGCCCTCCATCAGAAGGGCTGAAGTGCTGATGTGGGTTGAAAGCGCACCATCCTAGACGATACCTATCTTGGCTTACTTGAAGGAGCAGGTCTTGCCAGAGGATGAAACTGAAGCGAGAAGGCTCCGAAGGAGAGCTGTTCACTTCGTCCTGCAGGATGATATCCTATATAAGCACAGTTTCTCTTCACCCCTTCTTAGATGCCCAGGAACAGAAGAGGCGAATTACATCCTCAGAGAAGTGCACGAAGGTGCATGTGGGAATTACTCTGGCGGACCAGCCTTGTCACACAAAATACTGAGGCAAGGGTATTACTGGCCAACCCTAAAAAGGGATGCCATAGAGTTCGTACGCAGATGCGAGAAATGCCAACGCTTCTCCAACGTACAGAGGCAACAGTCTCAGGAACTCACAGTCGTATCTAGCCCATGGCCCTTTGCCAAGTGGGGAGTGGATATCATTGGCCCCTTGCCAAAGGGAAGGGCGAGTGCACGCTTCGCCATAGTCGCTATTGATTACTTCACCAAATGGGTAGAAGCAGGATCCCTAGCCAAGATCACGGATGCCAACACCTCCAAATTTCTCTGGAAGAATATCATATGCCGGTTCGGCATTCCTCACTCCTTGGTCTCTGACAACGGCAGACAGTTCGACAACAAGAAGATCTGTGATTTATGCGACAAATTGGGGATCAGAAAGTATTTCTCCTCACCTCATCACCCCCAGGCAAATGGCCAGGTTGAGGTGGTTAACAAGACCATTAAGCTCATCCTAAAAAGGAAGCTAGACGCCTACAAAGGGGCCTGGGTGGACAAGTTCCCTCACGTCCTATGGGCTATCAGAACTACTTGCAAAACTGCCATCGGGGAAACCCCGTTCTCCATGGCTTACGGAGCTGAGGCGATGTGCCCCGTAGAGGTTGGTGTTCCGTCTCCCCATCGCCTCCACTTCAACGAAGTAATGAACAATGACCGGAGGAGGATTGAGCTAGATCTCCTTGAAGAAAAGAGGGATGAATCCCAGGTAAAGCTCGCCTCTTACCAGCGAAAGATGATGCGCTATTACAACGCCAAAGTAAAGTATAGAATATGTCGCATTGGCGAACTGGTGCTCCGTAAAGTCTTCCTTTCGACCAAGGACCCTAGCACAGGGACTCTAGGGCCAAGCTGGGAGGGGCCATATCGTGTCGCTGCAGAGGTTAGGCCCGAGACCTATAGAATTGAGGATTTGAGTGGAAAGATGATGTCTCACCCCTGGAATATCGAACACTTGAGGAAGTATTATCAGTAGAAAATATGTAATGTCGTAATTTTGGCAACCAAATCAATGTTGTTCACCTCTTATATCGCCACCCTTGACGCAGCAAGCATACAAACAAACGTGGCAAGGTGTAAGCCCAACTAATGGGTACACCCCCAAATAATTCTGCCTGGTCAGAGGTGGTGCGGGTGCCACTCTTGACGAAGCAGCAAACAAACAAACAAACTTGGCAAGGTGCAAGCCCAACTAAAGGGTACACCCCCGAGCAATTATGCCTGGTCAGAGGTGGTGCGGGTGCCACCCTTGACGAAGCAGCAAGCAAACATACAAACTTGGTAAGGTGCAAGCCCAACTAAAGGGTACACCCCCAAGCAATTCTGCCTGGTCAGAGGTGGTGCGGGTGCCACACTTGACGAAGCAGCAAGCATGCAAACAAACGTGGTGAGGTGCAAGCCCAACTAAAGGGTACATCCCCAAATAATTCTGCCTGGTCAGAAGCGGTGCAGGTGCCACCCTTGATGCAGCAGTAAACGAACCTCGAGCGAATTCGGCGAGGCGCAATTCCATCCAAGTATTTATTAAATGGTTGAGTAAGTCTGATGCGTCATTACTTGGCTTCTTCCATTTTATTAAATGGTTGAGTAAGTCCGATGCGTCATTACTTTATTCATTGGCTCCTTCCATTTTATTAAGTGGTTGAGTAAGTCCGATGCATCATTACTTTATTCATTAGCTTCTTTCATTTTATTAAGTGTTTGAGTAAGTCCGATGCGTCATTACTTAATTCATTGGTTTCTTCCATCTTATTAAGTGTTTGAGAAAGTTCGATGCGTTATAAAGAAATAAAGAAAGGCGTCAACACTTGGAAGAAAATAATTCATTCATCACAAGAAGAGGTCGAAGCCATTACAAAGTAAAGAAAAAAGCTAGTCTATATTTACTATCGCCCCAGCTCCCGCCGTTCCCTCCTGTTGAGCATCCCCCTCCTGAGCCTCCTCCTCCTCGACCACTGGGCGACCTCCTGTCGGCCCGCCAAACTCTTCTTCAAGAAGTTATATGTCAAGAGCTGGGTGCCTTTCCCTCAGACAGGACATCATTTCTTGAGCTGCCCAGGAGGCCCAAATAGTTGGCGAAGTCGTCGTACTCAGGTGTTTGATTAAAATTGTCCTTGTAGTTTTGGACCGCTGCCTCGCCCGCCGTTTTCACCTCAGCTTTGAGGGAATCAATCTCTTCAGCCCGAGCCTCAGCAAGCTTCCTCAACTCACCTTTTTCCTTATTAGCCTCAGCCAACACCTTCGAGGCCAGCCGCTGATGATGATTAGCATCGTCGACTCTCTTGGTCAGGGCTACGACTTGGGAGGAGGACTCGTGCAGTTCGTTCCTTAGCCGGTTCACTTGAATTTCGACCATGTCCAGCTTTGAAGTGGCCTCGACCTACCTCTCATCAACCTCCTTCTTCGCCTTTGCCACTTCGGCCTCCCAGGTTTCTGAGGCTTTCATTTTTGTCTCCAGCTCATCGTTCCGCTTGTGGAGACCTCTCACCAAATCTTCTGCCGCGGTGCCCATACTTAAGGCCCTAGCCATGCTGGCATTATTAGCAGCCAGCAGGTCCTCGACCTCACAAGAAGAGGCGTGGTTGGCCTAATCTTCTGTCCAGCACTTGCTGTGGACCCTTGCAGCAGAAGCGGTTTCTGGCAGCAGCATTTCAAATATAGCATCGACGAGGTCATCGTCCCTGCTTCCCAGGAAATACGTAACCTTGCCCTTAGCCGATGCGTTGGCAGGTCGTTTCACCCTCTTCCTGGTAGGGCCCTCAGCAAAGTAGGCAGTTATGGGCACTATGGCCTGAGGGATGGTCGATGGGGCCGCCACGGTTACTCCGGGCTGAGTGGCGGGGGGAACCTCCTTAGTAGGAGCTGAAGCAGGCGCCCTTGCCGGGGCGGCCCTCTTTTTCTTGACAAGGGGGGCTCCTTCCTCTGCCTCATCCTCCGCAGAAGGCTGGGGAGCCTTACTGAGCGACAGCAGACGCTCCGACTGCTTCTTATACGCAGTCGAGCTCGTTTTCAGCATCTTCGCCTCCGCCACACTTCGGCGGATTGTCGCGAAATCAGGCCTCGGCGCCTTCTTCTTCGCAAATTCCTCTGCAAGTAACATAAAAATGGATAAGTTCATGAGGTGAAAGCAAAGACATAGTAGGAGCTGAAGCGATTCACTTACGCTGGTTCGACATTAATCCGTGGGCGACGAAGTGGGTGTTCTTGTCAATAATTTCTTTGTAGCTTCGCTCCTTCAGAAGCAGCTGGTACAGCTGGCTGATGATATCCCACTCCTCCTCGGATATTTCACACCTCGGTAAAGAGCCTGCAAGTAATGTATATTAAAAACATGAGCAAGATGCACAAGTAAAATCAACTCAGGAAAGGAACTTACTGTAAGTCGAGTATGAAGTGGGGATGGAAAGAGGCGCCATGGGGTCGCCCTCCATGGTATCCCACCTCCCAGCTACCCAAAACCAGGAGTTCCTCTAGCCTTTCACAGAAGTGGGCAGCCCGGCCATGAATGGAGCGTGCGACCCCCAAGGTGCCAAGTAATACCAGCCCTTGCTCTCCTCTCCCCCCGCCACACACTTCGGCAAGAAAAGGGAATGGAACACACTGAATGGCATGTCCACCCCCATGCTGGCCTGACGCCATAGCATCCACGTGCCCACCATGTGGGACCACGCATTTGGATTCAGCTGGGTCGGAGCCAACCCGTATGACCGAAGCACTAACCTAAAAAAGGGATGGAAGGGGAGCCTTAACCCAGCCTTGAGCAGATTCTCGCTCACAGCCACACACCCCGGCCTCGGGTAGCATGCCCTCGCATGAGGCTCTGGCACTATCAACTCTATGCTCTCAGGGATCCTAAAGACGACCCTACACCTTTCCAACACCTCCTTAGTGATACTGGAAGGATAATCTGAGGCCCCCCATTGGACCAAGGTGTCTACGGGAGAGGCTGGTCGTTTCCAAATATTCTCTCCGGCCCTAATGGCCCTATTCAACTCGTCCGGCGACACCAATATTGGCTCCATCAGCCCGGAACCCCCCTCACCTCTCCTCTCCTCGCTCCCCGAGGCACTCACTGACTGTTCACTTGCCATACAGACTTTTGGAGGAATCTAAAGAAAAAGGAAAGAAGGGAAGAAACTAAACCGAGTCTGGTTACCTAGTTCAACGATCGCCGGAGTTCGCAAGGTCGATTGCCGGAATTCTTGGTGGTTGCCGGAGAAGGGAACACGAACACTGCAACGATTCTTGGAGATTTTCACAAAAGTAAACTTTTCAAAATGAAAGTAATGGGACTTTTATAGGCGTACAGGGCTCACCCCAGCCGTTGGATCTTCCAAATCAAATCTGGACCATGCAATGTTGAGATGCAAGGATCTTCGTTGAAGTCAAGGGTCATTTGAACCAACGATCTCGATGAAGCCGTGACTTTCACGCACGACCCAAACACGTCACCTTGAGGAACGAGAACCGTCGCCATCATTACCCTTTATGGCAGGAGAAGCGTGCCTGAAAGCAAGCGAACGCCCCCCTTATGATTGCCTTGGGAAGACGCGAAAGCCTTCAAATCATTGACACAGAGCCCAAGACTGTCTCTCCAAAGAGTTGCCAACCTATATCGCTTCGGCCACAGCAGAACTCAGCGTTGCAACAGCTCTCCAAAGAGTTGCCAACTTATATCGCTTCGGCCACAGCAGAACTCAGCGTTGCAACAGCTCTCCAAAGAGTTGCCAACCTATATCGCTTCGGCCACAGCAGAACTCAGCGTTGCAACAGCTCTCCAAAGAGTTGCCAACCTATATCGCTTCGGCCACAGCAGAACTCAGCGTTGCAACAGCTCTCCAAGGAGTTGCCAACCTATATCGCTTCGGCCACAGCAGAACTCAGCGTTGCAACAGCTCTCCAAAGAGTTGCCAACCCTATTCGATTGGACCTGAACCAAATGCGAAGCTGCCGGCAGCTCGTTCCCATGCTTTCCCACTCAAAAGTCCTCGTACTATATAAATATCCATACATGGACTTGCGGGACTATTGTTACGGGTCTATGTCAGACCCCCACCTCAACCTTCACGTGTCAGTGTACGTAGCCATCCCACGGGTCGGCCGAGGCGATTACGCATGGGACGACCTGACTACACCCGCCGAAGCGATTACCCCCCTTTTTGGAACGAACTGAACACGCGTCAGCAAATGAACCGGACTCATCCACGAGTACGCAGTGGATGCAAAGGCCCGCACTCCGCTTCTACACTGCTGCAACGCCTCACCTGCCTCACCTCGTCGTCAAAGATCTCTTATACAGAGATCTTTCCAAAGTCAAATCCCTGACTGATGGGACGTGTGGCAGGCCCCCAAACGGTCAATTCAACCGCTATGTCAGAAAGCATTCAATTCCAGCCAACCTATGGATTGACAGGTTGACGCCTAGGAGAGGACGGCCCTTCAGGATCTGAAGCCACGTGTCTCCTCATCCAACGGCTCTCTTCTTCCCATCCTTGGTATAAATACTCACTCCTTGTGCCTTAAGAGGGGGATATCTCTCTTTTTGCTAAGTCCATCATACTACACTAAACTTGAGTATTATCTTCTCCCCCATATTTTGGCATTTTTATACTTACTCAACCATTTCTCGGTGAGTGTCCTACCGCCGGCGAACCTCCTTGTTGAATATTAAGCTGACTTGACCGTCGGAGTGCTTGCGGCCGCTCCCAACCCCTTCGGGAAAGGCCTCAAGCGACTGACGGTGTGCCACGTGTGCAGGGAGAAGCTGACTTGAAGACATCTTCTGTTGGCCACGTGTCGGAGCCATTTTTCGAGATCAACAATACCCATAATTAGTTCGAACTTCCAGTGAAGACTGCTTTGAACTGAAAAAATAATAATAATAATAATAATAATAATAATAATAATAATAATAATGAATAAATCTATCAAGAAAAAAAATTAAATACTAAGCGCATGTTTGATTTTGATAAAAATAGATAAAAAAAAAAATGTATATTTGAAAAGTAAAAAAAAATAGTAGATCTCACGAAATATATGAACGAAAGTGAGTTTGGAATAATACTTAATTAATTAATTAAAAATAAAAAATAGATACCAAAATGGGAGTAAATTACTAAATAATCATTTATAATTACAAGAAATCACAAGATTATCAAGTTAATTACGAAGTTATAACATGGCACAATTTTATGAAGGAAAAAAAAATATTTTTCGTGAAGAAAAGGTATAACGACACAATTAATCATTCATCCTTTTTCACAGAAAAATTATTGAGGTTTTTAATTTGATAATTACCATCCAGTTGAACAAGCGAATATTGATTGAACAGGAGATCTATATATATCCAGTGCTTTGACTAGATCAATGATCGAGTGGGATGTGAAAACTATAGTGATTACATTAAATATTTGATGTTCATCTAGATTTTTAGTTTGTGGTTACATTTTCGCGCAATATAGAGCTTGTCGTCGATTATAGCCTAACTTGGAACTTGTAGATGCAATTGTCTTGATTTAGGGATCATTTGGCATGATTTTCAAAAAGTCAAAATGAGCTTTTGAGATTTAAAAGTTGATTTTGGATCCATATGACTAATTTTATTAAAGTGATTCTTTTAATTAGAAGAGCTTTTGGATGGAGTTGATCCAATTCGACTTCCTCTAAAATGCTTTTGGAGTAGGGGCATCTTTTAAAAATTAGTTTTCAAACAAAAATTAAGGTAACTTTCTACGAAAGTCATTTTACAGAAAATAAAAGTCATACCAAACGGGCACCAAATTTAATGCTCTTGATCTTGCTATTTCAGATTTTTGGCTTGGGCCTCTATCTCTGCTTAATTTGAGGGGAACAATACATAAATCCTATATATTAAAATCAAATTTCAAAATTAACAAACTTGTTAAATTATTTCAAAATTTAGGTGTTAATTCCAATTAAATATATATAATTAATTATCCCCACCCCACCCGGCCACTCTCATCAAAAAATTTCAGAAATTCAAATAAAATCACACCACACACAGACCCACCATACCCCACCTTCCAAAAAATTTCCAGAAATTAAAAATTGGAAATCACACCCCAATCCATGGATCCACCTACCCCACCCCTACCTTGCAAAAAAAAATTCAAAAATTAAAAATATCAAATCACTGACGTGTCATCCGTGACTAATTGTGACCAATTATGTGTTACTTGTGACCGATTGTGATTGTCTGTGACCAAGTCAATCTTAATTGTGACAGTATGTGATCAAGTCACAATCCGTTACAATTAACACAGAATTGGTCACAATCTGTCATAATTAACACAGAATTTGTCACAACCAGTCACAATAAACACATATTTGGTCACAAATGGTCACCACAAACAACTCCGCTTACAAACGAAGTATTGCAATAACTCAACAAAGTATTATAACTACAATTACAAACGAAGTATTGCAATAACTCAACACCATTGAAGCCAAAAGAAGAGACGAAAATTGTTTACAAATTTCTGAATACAATTGATTCATCCCAAAAGTTACAACAACAGAGTAACACCAGAAAGTAACTAATATTATTTTATCAAAACACAAAAAGAAGAAGAAAAATCACGTCGACAACAATAAGAAGTTCAAATTTCTGTCCAGTCGAAATCTCATTGCACAATTCATCCGTGTTGCCACAAAGCGAGGCTGAGGCCGCGAGGCCACTAAAATCAATCTTCATCATTTTTCCTAAAAATCAATCAATGTGAACAAATCGTGGATCACCACCACACCATCACATCAATAGTACCCCACAACAGCACCAAGCCACATACCGATTTGAAAATGTCACCACCACCACGCAACACCAGTCATTCACCATTAACCACGCACAATCGCATCGACGCCAATACCATCACCACCAAAAACCACCACTATATCACAACCATCACGACGACACCAACGAAACAACGCATATAATTGGTCACAACCACGATCGTCACAAACAACGCATCATAACACCCAAATAATTGATCACAAACACTCGTCCCACACTCCACCAGCCACCACTACCAACACCACCAACCTACCTCGCCACCACAACCACACATCGCCACCACCTAGCCATATCTCATCAACTGTAGCCATGATGGCATCATTGCGCACATCCAAAACCAGATCCAATCAACCGCAGCAACGTTCTCTTCTTCCGGTACAGTGAGCAGCAGCATCACAATGTAGCATTATAACATATTCCAGCGATGTCATCTCTTATTTCGGTGGCATTTTTCGATCCTGGGCAGAGATATTCGCAGCAGCAGCGGCGTCGATCTCGTAATCGACTTCGATCCTCTTGCAGGCGACGCTGTGCACGGCGACGGGCCGTGAACACTGCAGAGCTCTTCTACCGACGGAGCTCTCTTAGCGGCTCGGTGGTTCTCCATTGATGGTGAGAGAGAGACGAGATAAGGGAGAAGAGAGAGATTAGGGTTTCAATTTGAAATTGTGGTGGGTGGATAGTATATAGGTTAGGTATATAATTAATTTAATTTTATAATTATTATAAATTTTATTTTGCACCTGATTTTTGAAAAAAAATAGTTTCATACCTTATATTTGAATTTGAAAGTTTAAAGGTAGAATTTTGTGTAGTTTTCCGTAATTTGAGTGCTGGGATGCACATATTGGGTTTTGTATGGACCCATATTGGGCTTGTGGCTCTCTTTGAATATATAAATAGTGGAAATTACATTATACCAGACTTTTAAACTTGCAATTTCAAAAATCAGATTAACAAGTTTTTATTTCAAAAATCAGATGATAATTAAAATTTTAAAATTTTAATAATTATATTACAAAATTAAATATACATATTCATTCTACCCAATCATACACACCAAAACCTAATTATTTCATCATCTCCATTTTCTCTCTCTACTCTACCTCTCATTCTCTCTACCTTACCGTCGCCCATTTTCTCTTCTCTCTCTCTCTCTGCAGAATTCGGGCCATTGCGTGCGGTATCCATCTCATTCTCTCCTTTCTCTCTCTATTTGTTACCCGACACTTCCGGGCGCTACTGCAAACTCACGGCGATACCTGGTTGCTGCGAAGTCTCGACAGCATCGCGGTTGGATTGTGCTCGTGATGGTGGTGTTTGGGTGGTTGTGGTTTTCCCACCATGGCCGGGATCTGTTACCCGACACTTCCGGGCGCTACTGCAAACTCGCGGCGATACCAGGTTGCTGCGAAGTCTCGACGGCATCGTGGTTGGGTTGTGCTCGTGGTGGTGGTGTTTGGGTAGTTGTAGTTTTCCCACCATAGTCGGGATCTGTAGCTCCATATTTTGATGTGATTTTTAGGTGTGTTTTCAATTGGTGGTGGATGGGGGCTGTGGTGGTGGTGGTGTTTAGGTTTTCTATTTCTCTTTCTTTTTTTGATTTTGTGGTGGCTGGAGTTGGATGATGATTTGTAGTGTATTGTAAGTGCAAATGGTGGTGGCATGTTTGGGGATTTTGTTAGTGGCTGTGGTGTGGTGGTGGTTTACGTTTACGTGGTATGTGGTGGTTGCTGTGGTCGTGTTTCTCTGCGATGTTTTGATTTGTTTGAGGTGGTGGTGTTGCCGTCGGGAGGTAGCATGGTTCTTAGGCGATGGTGGCTATCGTGCTGTTGGAGGGAATGGTACGGTGGTGGTCACAAGTGTTGGTTGTGGTCACAAATTATTTGGTTGATTGTGACCATTAAATTGGTTGACCGTTGACCTTTGACCAATAAACAATAAGTGATCAATGAAAAAGATAAATTGTGATCAATAAATAATGTGTGACTTAAAAAAATTTTAATTTGTGACCTATAATTTGACAATTTGTGATGTCTACTAAGTTGTGACTTATAATATTTGTGATTTGTGATCGATAAATAAATTGTGGCGTATAAATTTTTGATTTGTGACTAATGAACAAATTGTGAATATAAAATTTCCGAATTGTGACCGTAAAATAATTTGTGACATATAAAATTTGTGATTTGTACCAATGAATAATATGTAACTTATTAATTTGATACATTTGTGACCGATGAATAAATTGTGACGTATAAATTTATGATTTGTGACCGATAAATAAATTGTAACCTATAAATTTTTTGAATCGTGCCCGTAAAATAATTTGTAACATATAAAATTTGTAATTTGTGACCAATGGATAATATGTGACCAATTATATAAATTTTGTGACCAAATTATATGGAATTATGACCTTACTATATTTAATTAATAAAATATATATTTAATTAATTATTTTATAAATAAATTTAAAAAAATATGAGATTTAAAATTTGAAATTTAGTTTCTTAAATTTGAAATTAGGGAAACTTAGGGGCTGTTCTCTTCGTGTTTCAGTTTTGAGTTTTTAATTCATTTTGAATTTTGTGTTTTGAGTGTCAATTTTGAGATTGCTAAAAATGAGTTCTTTTTGTCATTTTGAAAAATTGTTTTTAAAAATAAAAAAAATGAAGTTTTGGCTTGGTTTTAACTGAAAACAGTCAAAACGACTATTTTGATGTTTTCTGTTTTCTTTGTGAATTTTAAACTCGTTTTTGGAAATTCATTTATGAAAATAGTTAAATAAACGTGTTTTCAGTGTTTTCAAAAACTGAAAATTGAAAATGGCTAGAAAACAGCAAAGAGAACAGACCCTTAACATTTTAGTTACGAAATCTTCTCATATAAATATTCTTCAATGCATGTCAGTTAGGGAAAAAATTGCATTTGTATATTTCATATAATACCATATATAGCCCTTGTTTGAGCCTCCTTTTTATTTTATTTTAATAGAAATGCATTCTTGAATAATATTTTGACCACATTTTTCGATAAAATAACATTACACGTAAATTCAAATTTTTTTTTTTTAACCGCACATTCCCCATGATTCACTATTCAAAAATTTATTATTATTATTTTTTTTGACAAAAATAGGGCTCAAACAAGCCCATATTTTAAATTTTAAAATATACTACACATTCCACAAATTATCATCAAAATTATTGCCATTTAAACCTAGCAAATTAATCTCGATGTAACTGAAAATCATGAATGGACTGAAAGTAAGGAAATCATTTACACCCCTGCTTCCTGTACGGTAATTCAAAATTAAATTGGTTTTCCACATCATAGAAATTTGAATATATGATTTTTCATCACTCTTCATCTCCATTGCATGATTCACCGGATCCCATATGCTATAATTTCTTACAGAAGTCCGTTTATTTCGTTGGTGTCTACAGACAAAAAAGAGATTTCTTACACTCAATCTGGTAAGTTTTTATTTTGCCTAACATCTCTAATTTTTAGATTACAGACTGATTATTTGTATCTCATCGTATATTACTTTATCGATATTAATATCAAGCTCCATTTTGGAACTTATTTCATCTATTTTCATAAATGAATAAGGGAATTTTATACCTGATAAACGATTTCACGATAACGCACTACTTGCATTATATGCAATTGTTGGAATCTGCTCGGCCAACAAATTTAGCAGTACGCAAATAACCTTACAAGCGTATCATGCGATCTCTGAATGAATCCAAGTCTGAACACGAATATGGTGTCGCATATCCTTGTTATATTGGCATTGCTATGTTAGACGTGTTTGTAAAATCAGATACGTAGTATCTAGTGGAAATCATTGTTCAAAATTGAGAAAATCGAGTGTGGAATGAAAAGTGGAACAAGAGGCTGAAAGGGTGAACTATTCACTCAACCATGCGGTCGCATGGCCATATACCGGGACTTGATGCCCTAGTATGGTTTCTACTATGCGGTCACATAGGTATGGCCTATGCGACCGCATAGATCAAAATTTTGGCATTTTTTATCGTTTTATAGTCGTCGTGTTTTTTAAATTGGTGGCTTTTCATACAATTTTAGCACCACTTCGTACCAGATTTTTGAAAACTATAAATAGGCGATCCTTCTTCATGGAAAAATGATGAAAATTCATTATTGAAATTATAAATCATTCCAAAGCAAAGGAAATCAATCAAATTTCTTCATCATATTCAAATTCCCTCGCGTTCTTCAAGTTTGGGTAAAAAATATTTTGTGCTTTGGTATTTTCTGCAACAAAGCATGATCAATCCTCCAAACCATTTGCCCAAAAAAAAACCTTTAAGCATCTTATATTTTTGGAGAAGGGGCAAATATCGATTGAAGACACAAATCACGCGTTTGGGCCTTCAAGTTTGATTCTAGTTTTTTGGTGTGCTTCTTATCCAACTCCGGTGCATCTCCAACAATATCAGGAGACATTAGGCAAATAACTTCACGATCGGTTACATTCCAATCAGAACAAAATCATCCGTAGCCTGTAAATGAGATTGCATAATATTCAGATTTCTGTTATCTTGATCATTCAACTGAAAATTGTAGTATCTTCACCGATGAATTTCAGCCTGCTAACAGTACATAGATCATAGATAGAAAATCTGAGAGACTTCCCATTAACTTGGAACCACATTTCATCTTCATTCGGCTGCCTAACTTCCAACATGAGGATCTTGTCAATAACTTAATGTTGTGGGATAAATTTTGATTTGGGGATTGCGATCCGGATTGAAGAAACCTAGCTCTGTATTCTGCGGTTTTCTGTATTAAGGGGTAAAATATCGGGATTCTGCCATTTAATGTGTCCGTTTCTAAAGCTTGTTTGTTGTCCAAATTAATCCGTTAATGTTTGCTTTTTGTGTTTCATTTTTTTTTTTTTTTACTTTAAAAAATGCAGTGGAAATAGAATAAAAAAAAGATAGGATGTGTAACATGAAATACTATATAAATATAGGTAATAGACGTAATTTCGTCATTTATTTAACATGGGTCCAATGGTGAGAACAGCAAACTATTTTCTAAGGTTTTTTGTTAAAAAATTCTTGTTTAGCCATGGTCACCCTTTATTTGTATTTCAATGCTAAAGCAAATCTAAATTAGCCTGAAAACTATTGCTTCTTGTTCATCCTACACAAATGCCAATTGATATTTCGATTGTATTTCCTGGCAAGTCGATTCATCCAATATATGCGACGTATAAGCAAACTACTATCTTTAGCACACCTGTAGAGCTATATTACTTGCTAATGATCTGCCCACTTGCAAGATAAAATCGACAACAATTCAATTTTGTATGATATGATATTTATTTTTCACCATGGCACCCAAAATCGAGAACGTGTCAATACTCGGCCAAAAGGTGAAAACTATACATTTTTTTTTTATCTTAAAGCTCCTCCATGTCGTTATGTAGATGTCTGGTAACAAGTTAACTTTCAGCATGTCTCTAATGATGATGCAAAATTTAGAAAGCTAAGAGCATCAATTGAATTACAGGCTCGTAATCACCTCAATAAATTTCGGTTGAGTAAGACTTCGTTTTGTACGATTTACTTTACCAAACAAGTAATTTACAATGCCATACTCAGCAGATGACTACCCTTTTGATCCATCTTTAGGTTGCCCATGAACCAACTCTCTCCTTTTGACAATAATTTGATTACAATGATTGCACAGAAGAATTGAGAAACAAGTCAAATTACTTTTGGCAACCAACCCACTCGGCCTATAGATCCAACTTTTTAGGACAAAATAAAAAATTCCATTAGGCCATTATCCTTTCTATCTTGTCCACGCGCGTTGAAAATACAATAAAAATATTGCAATATGTACGCATTCATCCCCTTTTGAAGGGTCTCTAATTCCACTACCTAAATGAAAGCTCCATCTGCCCCTGCAAAAGTGCTTTCATCATTCACCACTAGCCAAATGTGCCATATAAAAAAGAACAGTATATCAATTTCACATTTTCTTCTATACTTGAATCTAGCAAGGACAAGAGGGTACGTTTCCATTATTGTTGAGCATCAAAACTCAGAAAAAAGGCGGCATCGTGGAATTTGACTTAGATTTCAAATGAAACGGGGTGGAAGAACAAATCTAGCCAGGGTTGAATCGGCACATTTGACTAGAGGAAGTTAGGACATGATGATGCTGATGGATGTGTGTTATTTTGGAGGTCTACGAATGGGGTTTGACCCGGGTTTCAAGAGTGGGAGGTGTCGGGAGGTTGCGTGTGGTAGATCACAGAGGCAAGAGAGATGGGCATAATACAGAGAGCCTTCGATTGAAGAAACTGCAAGGCGGCCCCGACATTTTCTTCCATCAGCTTAACGACCTGTCGTTCTGTACCATCGTTCGACCACTTCTCCCAGGCTGGCTGAGCTTTTTCGTTCTC